>JACEGR010000587.1:0-244960 GCA_014170235.1 Listronotus bonariensis
AACAGTGGCGTAGCGTGCTGGGGGCAGGGGGTCGGCTGCCCTCCCCGCCCCTTCTACTTTAGCGACCCCTCAATTAGTGGCACAGCCAATTTTTCCTGGTAGGGTTTCAGCAAATACTTCAATTTTCAAATTTATTAAAATTATATAAAACTTAATATAAAACTGATAGCGCCGACGCTGAAAGGTCACTTTAGTCGTTTACGCAAAATAAAGCCATAACAAAGGACCACTATTGGGTCAGATTCAGCCCCAAATAAGCATCGAGTCAGATTATGCTCTTGATGTTGACTTTGATTTGGGATAAAATGAAAAGTGTCAAGACCATGGCGGGCGTATTTTCGACCAGAATCCCTTCGTCTACCTGCCCAAAAAAGGGCCAGATAAGGACATGTACATTTTCGACCAGGGATATTAAATTGTACGGTACTACGGTATGACGCCCGACAGGGTAATTAAAACAGTTTTAGGGAATTACAAATGGTTAGTTCGTAAGCAAGTCCTTTTTTAAATTCAGTTTTAGGGAATTACAAATGGTTAGTTCGTAAGCAAGTCCTTTTTTAAATTCCTTAATTAAATCCGAATCTAATGCACACTAAGAAATGGTTAGTTCTGGTACACAAGTCCTTTTTTTATTCCTTAAATAAACTAAGACTAATACACACTTTGTAAATCCACTTAAGAAATATTTTCCCACCTTCATCATTAAAATTACATCCTTAATAAAAATCATTGATATTTGCTAAAATCATTGAAAATTGCTTAAATTTTACAAAAGCAAACTTTCATAAAAATATATTTTCTTTAGTTTTGGCGTAGGAGAAATTAAAATTTAATATGTAAAAGTAGACCCAGAAATCGTGTTGACCGGAAGTTATCTTTCATATTCTTCTATATTACCTGCATCCTTTTGGTCGAAAATGCGTATAAGATTACCCGCACCCTTTTACTTCTGGTCGATATTACATGTGTTTTTTAGTTCCTGTACCAGGTGTTTTCTGTTTTAAAAATATTTGTTTAATTTAAAACTTAAAGTGAGTTTTGATTTAGTTAAGTCTTATTTAATATTTGATTTTGCAAAAATATATTTTAAAAATTGTATTTTATATTTGTAAGTTTTTTAAAGTGAGTTTTGTTTTAGGTAAATCGAATTTTATATTTGTTTTTGCAAAAATATATATTAAAAAAGCATTTATTTATATGTAAAAAAATAAAAAAAAGGTTTTAATTAAAAAATTATAAAAAAATGATCGAATTATGTAGTTTTCATTTATAGCGTGGTATGATAAACTAGATATGAAAGGACTTTTAAATCATTCACATTTTTATTTGTACATAACTCATTTTAATGTATTTGTCTTGGTGCCAGCAAAAAATATTTATTAGTATACTGCTCTATAAAAGTTACGCTGCCCCAATAATAGTTCGCCCCCCGCCCTTTGACCCACGCTACGCCACGGAACCTGAAGTTAAAGGTAATTAAAAAACTAAACCTTAATCCGTTTAAATTTGAGCAATAATTTTCCATTTGATTAAAGTTTATCAAAAGTAAGTTATTTGTATCTCTTTTTACAAAATGGTCAATCAGATAAACATAAAAAAAATTAAACTGACTTCCAAATAAATAAAGTAACTAAAAATTTAAAATAGTGATTAGAAAAAATCAAAAGCACGAAGTCGGGTATAACATGTGGGCTAAAATACTAAATGTTTACAACTAAACAAACACATGCTTTTATTCTTTAGTATCAAATATTATTACCCGACTTCATACTTTTTGATTTTTTTCTTATTATTATTTTTAAATTTTTAGTAACTTTATTTATTTTGACAAAGGTTTAGTTTTTTTTAATGTTTATTCTTTTAGTTTATTATAATTGATATTATTTAATTGGTGACCATACACTAAATACCTATAGTACCTTTTCTCTCAAGTAAACTGTTTACACAAAACGAAAGTGATGCCTCTAATACCTATAAATTCGGTATAAACGGAAACACCTGACACAAAAATAAAATGACACATAAAAATAAAATTTAAAAAGATAACAATTATAAACAAAACAAAACAAAAATTGACGTTAAATTTACTATCTTGATTGTTTAAATATTCAGCATAGATTAATCTGTGAGCATATAATTACTAGATGCAGCTTTCGATACGTCAGAGATAAAAAATAAGTCTAGTACCTTTCTTTTTCGCGATCCTGACTTGGTTTTCTTATGCAGTACTTCACTCTTTCAAATAAAAATTTTTTTAAAATCGATTCACAAATGACGGAGTAATCGGTGTTCATACATTAAAAAAAACATAGGTGTCGAACATATATTCTTCTTCTTTTTTAAGCCGGTTAAAAAATAAAAATGTCATTCGAGAACAATCTAAAATTTTCCAAGAAAAAAAAATACAAATATGCAGTTTTTAGTTTTTTTTACTACTGCTAATATAGTTTGAGACCAATTGTTTTTTTTTCATCTTCTCATTTGTTACACCCTTACTTGACCACACTGTGTAATAAAGTTTTCCAAAAATGACATTTTTAAATGGAAACAGTTTCTATACCGGTTGACAACGAAATTACCATCCGCCATTTTCTTTTCTTTAGAGAAACGTATACTATTTAAATTTGAGGATGTTATATTATATTACCAGATGCCAATTTAAAATAAAATAGCACCTATTAAGGGCGCCGGCAAAATGACTTCCAGGAGGTGCACGAGTAGGAAAGAAAAAAATCTTTCGACATAACACTCGTCTTTGACCTTTGTCCTTTGTCTGGTCCTTTCACAGCAGCCAGGTGGTGCAAACATAAAAGAGGAATTGTGGGATCATTTTCTTTTAAATATTTGGTTATATAATTTTATTAGCATTTATGTAACAAAAATATTAAATACTTATTTAAATACGGTTTATTTACAGAATAACAGTTTTGATTAAAATAGTGTTTTTAAAATTTTTTGGTTTTTTGAAAATTTTAACACCCTGTATCTTAATAGTTAAGACGTTTAGAGCATATGTCCATATAAAGTTTTTTTTTTTCAAATATTCCAAGAATCACTCGCTTAAATATGGGCATGTATTTAAGAAACACCCTGTATATTTTTTTAGACTTGAATTCTGATATTAAAACTATAATATATTCATAATCAATTTTTTTAATGAAAAATGGCGCAAAAACCTTTAAAAGATAGCAGCAGTTTACATAGATATTGTGCCGTCGAGTCAACTGGAACTTTTCAAATGGCATTTTTTTTATTTTTTGGATAATCCACGAAGGCTGAAAGCCTTCGTGGATTGTCTAAAGGTAAGAGGATGTTTGTTAACACGGGACTTAAAAACTTGAAGACTTGGGGGGATGGAAAGACCTCCGCTGGCAGCAGGTTCCACAGTCTAGAAACTCTAGGGATAAAAGAACGAACGAAATGGGAAGTTCGGGGCCTGTCCAATTGAACTGTATGGGGATGCATACGCGCGGCACCACGAGTTTCTCTGTTGGGAACTGCAAGAGGAGGGACTATACTCGAACAATTCGTCCTGGCAGAAGCCGCAAAAGTATCTATAGAAGAGCGATAGATCTCCCACAGCTCGACGATGGGCAAGAGAAGGAAGTCTTTGAGTAAGTAAAGGATCATTAATAAGACGAACAACCCTTTTTGAATGGCATCAAGAATGCTGAGGGTCGTAGGGGATGCAATTCCCCAGACATGAGAACAATATTCCAGAGAGGGTCGAATTTGGGACACATACAAAGTGTATAAATTGGAAGGAGAAAAATACTTTTGGCTCGGAAAAGAAATCCAAGCTTTTTTGAAGCCGCGGTGGCTATAGATACAATGTGTTTATGCCAGTTAAGGTTATTCTCAAATGTGATGCCCACAAGGTTAAATGTGTCCCCGTTCTGCAAAACCTGGCCACTCATAAGCAAAGGATGAGTGTTTGATGATTTTTTCGCGACAAGGAACAGGATTGTGTTTTGGATGCATTAAATTGAACGAGATTTTTGGCGCCCCAATCCAATATCAAATTGAGTCCTGTGAAAGAGATATCTGCATCGCCCTGCGTTTGCTTTCCAAGTCGGGTTGAGAGATTGGTTTGGAAACCTGAAAAGTGGAGTGAAGGGTACTATCGTCAGCATAACTATGAATGGGATTGGTTGTGGAAAAAAGAAGGTCGTTGATGTGAAGAAGAAACAAAGTTGGTGCTAGTACTGAACCCTGAGGCACTCCAGCATTAATTTCGTGAAAGCTTGAAGAGTGGCCATCAACAATGACTGATATACGTCGATTAGAAAGATAACTGGAGAGCCAAGAGCAGAGTTTAGTTGGAAGACCGTAGGAGGGAAGTTTATTAAGAAGTGCGTCATGCCAGACTTGGTCGAAAGCTTTAGATATATCAAGAGCAACGATCTGGGACTCACCTAGAAACTCAAGAGACTTGTTCCAGTTGTGTGAAACGAAGGAAAGAAGATCTGCTGTAGATCTCTTGTGACGAAATCCGTATTGCCTGTCATGTAAAATTTTATGTTTTTCTAAGTACCTAAGAATTTGCGAGTTAATGGATTTCTCCATTACTTTACAAAGCATTGAGAGGAGTGAAATGGGTCTATAGTTGGATGGAAGAGATTTAGATCCTTTCTTGGGAATAGGCTGGACACGTGCAGCTCTCCAGCTGTCTGGAAATATACCCGTGTCATAAGAAATTGAAAGAGCCTGGTTAAAATAGGTGCAAGTTCAGGAGCACATTTTTTTAAAACGATTGCTGGTATTCCATCTAGCCCAGACGATTTCTTGGTGTTAAGAGAAGAAAGGATACGCTTAATGTGTTTTACCTTAAAAATAATATTGGGCATTTTGTGAGGAACTGGGGGAACAGTTGGAATTGGATGATTGACAGGTGGATGAAGGGTTGAATTGGCAGCAAATTGTTTAGCAAATAGTTCGGCCTTTCCTTTAGATGTAGAAATAATTTCATCTTCCAAAGTTAATGGTGGAAAAGAACTGGTACAGAAATTTCTACTGATGTTTTTGGCAAAGGACCAGAAGGATTTGCTGCCATTTGAGCAAGAAAGTACTTTGTTTTTTATACGGTTATCAAAGGAGTCCTTGGCGTCTGAGATTGTTTGGTGGTAGTGGTTTCTTGCTTCAATGCTGGCCAGTCGGTTTTCTGGACTAGGATCCTGTAGAAACTTCTTGTGAGCCTGAACTTTTAAAATTCTAGCTTTGTCACATGTTTTAGTGAACCAAGGTTTGTGATTAGAGGGTTTGATGGTTTTCTTGGTGTGAGGTACATAGGTTTCAACGCCCAATAGAATTGACTCGGTCAGTTGGTTACAGATTTCGGAAGGATCCTGGGAAGAAAAGCAGATAGTGTCCCAAGGGTACGTGGCGAAAAAGTCCCTAAGGCCATCCCAGTCGGCTGAGTTGTAGTGCCATACGGTGCGTGGTGGCATGGATTCATTTACCTCAGGATGTACAGAGTAAGATACAGTAACCAAGCCATGATCTGAGCGACCTAGAGGGGCAGTAACAGATGCTTCATAAAGTTCAGGGTTAGAAGTAAGAAAAAGATCTAAGGGGTTTGAGCTATAATTTGGCACTCTAGGAAAGTAGGTAGGAGTCATAATAAGGTTGGTAAGAGAATTACTGACTGCGAAGATTTCGGCTGCTCTGCCTTGAGGGTCAGTTTTTGAAGAGCCTAGCCAATCCTTATTATGAACATTGAAATCGCCAAGCACGATTACTTCGGCCATTGGAAACTGGGAAATGATACTGTCGATCTTTGTTGAAAGAAAATCAAAGAATTCGACATAGGAATTGTCAGATGGAGATCGGTACAAACAACAGATAAATTTAGTAGAAGACCTAAGGGAAAGTTTGAGCCAAAGGACATCGGGCCTACCCGATTCAAGATTAGAAATTCGAACACAAGCCAGATTGTTGCGAACGTAAGCACACACGCCCCCATGTGGGCGAAAAGACGAAATAAGTTCGTAGCCTGGGAAGAGAAGGTGGCTGGTTGAAGTTTTAGAACTTATTTGTGTCTCCGTAAGGAACAGTATGTGGGGCTTAGATGACTCAAGGTGATGGTGAACGGAGTTTATATTGGTGTTAAGCCCACATATATTTGCAAAGGAAATTAAACCTTTCGATGAAGGCCCCCGGATGCACCCCTCGCCCGGAGATCCGAATGGAGGAGTATTTTACCTCCGGAATGTTTTACTCCCGGGTGTGCCGCCATCATTTTTACATAATTTTGGGGTGAAAGGAAAAAAAGAAAAGAAAAAAGAAGGAAGAAGGAAAACTGACTCACTTACCCAGAACCCGAAACGTCCGTTAGACTTCACGGGTCCTTTAAAGGGTGAGTGGGGTGGTACCTCCTCAGGCGAGGAAAGCTCCTCTACCACCTACCTTTTTTTAAACAAAAATAGAAGGGTTTATATCACCCATGATTAAACCAAACGCTTTTATATTCAAAATTGGCATCTTATGATTCCATATACCATCTAAAAATTTGAAAAGAATACGTTCTTACTGAAGGAAAAAATACTGGTTAGTAGTTTCATTGTCACCCGGTATATCTCAGTTAACAAAAAAACATTGAGCCCTATTTAAATTCCTTGCAACATTTTATGCTGATTTAATTTAAATATAAAATCATTTTAGCAACTTACACAAACCCAGTAGAATATGTAAATGTATATTAAATAATTATTTTGTTTTTATTTATAATTTGATAATAACACATAGATACAATATTACCGAGTGTAATTTATTAACTTTAATGGTGGCAACCTTGTACATAGGGTAATTTTGGTTTAATTTTTGTATAAATAAAATTACCACTAACTAATTTTTATTTATAAAATATTTTAAATAATTAAAGTAACTACCTACGCGTAAATAAATACCACATTATAAAAACTTAATCTTTAATATATTGTTCAATTTTAAAGCTACTATATTAAAAAATATGTGTTAAAAAACGAAATTTTTGTAATCTTGGATTTAAAAGTTTATTTCGCTAGTATAAGGTGTTCATCACAAGTATTTTTTAATATGGTAACACACCATAGGACGAGGGTTGTTAATAATTTAATATTTATATTAAAATGCATAAATTTATACCAAAATGGCGCAATATTACTACACTCCTCAAAAGAATTATCGCATATGCTCGATTTCTTCCATAAGCTTCAATACAAAATGCTTTCATTTAAATGACCATATCTCTTTAATTATTATGTTGTCAAGACAATTCAAAAAGAAAATGTTAAGGAAAGGTGGAGCTATAACTTTATCGTAACCGTTGTTATTTTATTTACTGTTACCAATACATCCTACGGGGTGATAAAATTAAAAAACAAAAAAAAAATTTCATTGCCCTGTATGATGTGCTGTTGAAAGGGAGTAATCAAATTTGTGGTTATAAAATATCAGAAATAAGTAAGGGTATAATTTATTTACAAATGATATTCGTCCCAATTAATAGCACATTATACAGGCCGGTAATTTTTTTTTTTCAAAAAGTTTTATCGCCCCGTAGGATGTATTGGTAACAGTAAATAACAACGGTTACGATAAAGTTATAGCTCCACCCTTCCTTAACATTCTCTTTTTTATTTGTCTTGATAACTTAATAATTAAAAGAGATATGGCCATTTAAATGAAAGCATTTTTGTATTGAAGCTTATTGAAGAATTCGAGCATATGCGATAATTCTTTTGAGGAGTGTAGTTTTATTTTATTATTATTTAAAAAAGGAGAATTATTTATCCATTAACTGGAAGTATTAAAGTTAAAACAAAAAGTAGTAGAGTTCAAACTCTGTAAGAACAACACTCCGACGTCATAACCTTAATGGCTACCAAGCTCCACCTTACCTTAGCGACGGGACAATTTACATGACAATGGTACCGCCGATTTATTACATAAAGACTACACTAAAAAGCACAGGAACATGTAATTTGATTGGTTTGAACGGTCATGCAAAATTGGTGCGTTAGGGGTCATGGTTATTTCTGGTTAGTTAAATTTTTTTCTTTTTAATTTGCTTTATTAAGGAATAAAAAAACACATGTAGACATGTCTTCCAAATAATGGTATTTAAAGCATCAAAACTATTTAAATTTTTTATATTATAATAACTAACTATACCATTTGACTTGAAGCCAGTTGAAGTAGGCGGGGGTAGAATAGCGAACTGATATCAGACGATGACGTAGCGGTGTTGTTCTTAGAGCGTTCGATCTCTAATTGACCCCTAAAGTACGATTTGAAAACATATTTTTTAAAAAGAGTAGTAAATAATTAATAGTTTAAAAACTAAAAAACACGCTTTTATATGCAACCGAACTAAAAATTAGAAAATAATTTTTCATTACAAAGAGTTTGTCACTTCAGAATAAAAGCGTGGGGTGCTTAATATATTAAATGTTATAATTATTCTATTTGCAAATATCTATGAAGGAAAAGTTATCAAAAAATAGTAAAATGCACCCCACGCTTTTATTCTGAAGTGACAAACTCTTTGTAATGAAAAAAATTATTTTCTAATTTTTAGTTCGGTTGCATATAAAAGCGTGTTTTTTTAGTTTTTTAAACTATTAATTATTTTTCATTTTTTAGTTTCTGCTACTCTTGACAAAATGGCGAAAAAAATTTTAATGAACAAGAGTGGCACATTTTAAAATTTTTCCAACAGATTGCAACTCACTAAAAATTTCTTCTTCATTAAGTAGCAAAGTTTGAAATTTTGCCAACAGGTGGCAACCTAGGTGTTGTTTTTATATTTTTATAATATAAAGGAAAATTTTTTTCCTGGCGATCCAAAAAAGAATGTTAATTTTTATTAATTGCACATTATGTATTATGTATACATTACACATAATGTAATTTTTATTATTTAATCCTTGAACTAATGGTGCAACTAACCCTATATTTTTATTTTTCATAAAAATTAAACACTCATGGTGCAACTAACCTAATTGTGTAAAAACTAAAAAATTTCTTCTTCATTTAATAGCAAAGTTTGAAATGTTGCCAACAGATGGCATCCTAGGTGTTGTTTTTATAATATAATGGAATTTTTTTCCTGGCGATTCAAAAAAGATAACGGGATACTGTTTTTAAATTATTGCATCTTCATCGGTCCTGACACGTGTGCAAAGTTTCAAAGAAATCGAATAGCTGGAAGTTGGTTAAAATTAGGCTCAAAGATTCCGTTACATAGATAGATAGATAGATAGATGGATAGTTACAACCCAAGTTAATAAAAGCGTGTTAAAAAGGGCGTTTCTCTCGAAAGTTGGTGTAACTCCGATTTTGACGAATTTTAGTATCTAGGGGTTTTTTTCGACAAAGTGTCGTTTTTTTATCTTTGGACAATCCACGAAGGCTAAATGCCTAAATACTAACGTACCGTGGGTGTCTTAAGCGAGGTAAGAGGGAGTATGTTGACACGGGACTTAAATACTTGAAGATTTGGGGGAAGAAAAGACCTCCGCGGGCAGCAGGTTCCACATTCTAGAAACTCTAGGGATAAAAAAACGAACAAAGTGGGAAGTTCGGTGTCTGTCAAGTTGGACCGTATAGGGATGCATACGCGAGGCACCACGAGTCTCTCTGTTGGGAACCGTGAGTGGAGGAATTATACTGGACAATTCTTCAGAGCAGAAGCCATGGAAGTACCTTTAAAAAAGCGATAAATTCCCCACAGCCCGACGATGGGCAAGAGAAGGAAGCCTTTTTGTAAGTGAAGGTTTAATAATGAGACGAATAGCTCTTCTTTGAATGGAATTAAGAATGCTTAGGAATGTGGGGGACGCCATTCCCCAGATATGAGAACAATATTCCTAGGGAGGTCGGATTTGGGACACATATAAAGTGTATAAATTAGAAGGGGAAAATACTTTTTGGCTCAAAAGGGAAATCCAAGCTTTTGAAGCTGCCGTGGCTATAGATACGATGTGTTTGTGCCAGTTAAGGTTACTTTCAAATGTGACACCCACAAGATTGAAGGTGTCTTTGCTCTGTAAAACTTGGTCGCTCATAAGTAAAGGATGAGTAGGTAACTCTTCTCGCGACAAGAAACATAATCGTGTTTTGGATACATTAAAATGAAAATTTAAAAAAATCCTTATACCAAACTTCGTCAAAATCAAAGACCGCAACTGTCCAGAGAATTACCGAAAAAGTTTTAACATACCTAAAACTTTAACAATTCTAAGCAGCTGATCTTGATTGTCATTCCCATGAAAAAATGGCTCCTTTCTAAAAAGCATCGAAGCGAACATACATCCAAAACTCCAAATATCCAGGGAATAATCGTAATAGCCATAATCCACCAGTAATTCTGGACCTTTGAAGTAGCGCGACGCAACCCTAACGTTATATTCCTGACCTGGATGGTAGAATTCCGCAAGTCCCCAATCTATCAGACGGATTTTTCGATTCTCAGTGTCTACGATTAAATTATGAGGCTTAACATCTCTAAAATAAATGTTAATAATCAATTGTAGGAATTATGAACTGATATTTAAGTTATGCCGACAGAATAAAAATAATTATCTTCTTTTAAATTATACAGGGTGATTCAAAATTGATCACGAAACGTAAGGGTTCTCCTTGACAAAAAAGCTTCATATATTTTTTTCAAATGTCATATAATTTTTTTCAAAATGTCATTCGTTCTCGAGTAACAGTCGTTCAATTTTTATTTTGTTTTTTTGCCATATTGCATTTATTTTTTAACCAATCCAGTTGATATTTGGGACACAAATCGAGCTTAGCAGATTTAAAAATTTTAGGATGAAAGTACTTTTTAAAATACCGCCAGAGGGCACTTTACCTAAAACTTA
Source organism: Listronotus bonariensis (assembly GCA_014170235.1). Classification (NCBI taxonomy): domain Eukaryota; kingdom Metazoa; phylum Arthropoda; class Insecta; order Coleoptera; family Curculionidae; genus Listronotus; species Listronotus bonariensis. Next base: position 10,854 of record JACEGR010000587.1, read on the forward strand.
AAATTTATTTACATCATAACTTTTTTATTTTGACAGATATCGCAAAGCTGGGGCGCCATTTTATATACAATCAAAAACCTAAAAATAAGGTACTCTTTATTAAAGTCGATAAACCTCGCCATTTAGGTACCAATAGACATCAAAGTTTTCATTAATTTCAATCAAATTACCCACATACATACAGGGTGTCCAGTTACTCAACCGACGATGAAAACTTGATGTCTATTGGTGCCCAAACGGTGAGATTTATTGACTTTAATAAGGAGTACCTTATTCTTTAAGTTTTTGATTGTCTATAAAATGGCACCCCTAGCTTTATGATATCTGTCAAAATAAAAAGTTATGATGTAAATAAATTTTAAGTTTTAGGTAAAGTGCCCTCTGGCGGTATTTAAAAAAAAGTACTTTTGTCTTAAAATTTTTGAATCTGCAAAGCTCTATTTGTGTGCCAAATATCAATTGGATTGGTTAAAAATAAATGCAATATGGCGAAAAAACAAAAATAAAAATTGAACTTTGACAGCTTGTAACTCGAAAACGAATGACATTTTGAAAAAAATTATATGCAGCTCTACCCTTATTTTGTCAAGTTGAATCACCCCATTAAGTTTCTTGATCGATTTTTGAATCACCGTGTATAGTCCATGGGCCAGTAATGAAATTTGACTTAATGATAATAACACCTTTAAAACCTTTTAGGAAGATTCCTTTGACGAGTCTACCACGAATATTTATATCGCCATATCGGAAGCGGCCCGGCGCGGCGGTTTAACGCAACCTGTCAATGTCAAATGTTTCGGGTTCCGGACTAGGCAAACGTACCACTTTTTTCTCGAACAAGTTTACAACATTGTTTTATATGCAATTTTTAAACATTGTGTCAAAAATCGTAAAGGTTACAGTCCCGAAACCCGCCTGGTCCGATAACCGAAACATGTTTTTGAGCCTTATGGTTTCATGACTGTTACCCATACAATTTTTGGCAAAGTGTTCAAAACCTGCATGTAAGACATGTGGTAAACTTATCCCACAAAAAATGACGCGTTCGCCCAGTCCGACACTCAAAGCATTTTACATTGACAGGCTGGGTTAAAGCTCCCTTTCATATATGGCCCCTTTAAAGGTTTTAAAAGTGTTCTTATCACGAAGGCCATTTTATTACCGGCCCAGGGACTAGTACTGAAAGAAGTTCTTTAGTAGACTGTACTGATATTTTGATATATGTTTGACAATTTAAAAATACAGGGTCATGTAGCTTAGTCAATCTACCAAAGCAAGTAACTAAAATAATTATCTACTTGCACAAATATCAAATTTAGTGGTTTACATGTTGCATGTAGCTAAATTTAGTTTTATGATTAAGCAACGTACTTAAAGCGGGCTTTACATATGTCAAGTAGCCTAAATAAATTGCTTAATCAAGTAACTAAATTTAGGTTAATGCAGCATATAAATATACTGACGGCCGTATTTACCAAACTCTGACAAATATTTATCAGACAAATTGTCTGATAAGTATTTGTCAGAGCTTGGTAAACACAAAACATATTTTTTTAGTCACTTGCTTAAGCTACCTGACACCTGTTAACTTTGTCCTATTTAGCTTTAAAAATATGGGTTAATTTGTATACGGATGTCTGTTCAAAAAAATTAAATATTACCAATTTAATATTTATCCGTAGCTTTGCTGCAGTATTTTTTTGTAACCATGTTTAAAGCAAATTTTTATTGTCAAATAATAATACTTTTAATTGGCAGTCAATTTTTGCTGGTCATAGTTAATGTTATTTTTTTAGGATTTTAGAAACATAGGAATTTATACACGGTGTTCCATTTGAAATACCAAGGTAACATGGAATAACCAGAACTAACCAGAACCAGAAAGTGTAATAAGAATATAATTTTAAAAAAACTTTCAAAAAATCTCAGGCCGTCTGCGAAAACCGCATGTTGATAACTTGCTTTCTATTAAAGGTATTCGCGATCACACGGACACCCTGTATATTAGTACCGTCGTGTAGACTCAATTGACATTTACAGGGTGTGTTTGCCTATATATTATATTTACCTACCTATGCATAATCCCATTCGAATGACAAAAATCTAACGCTCTTAAAACTTCATACAGGTAATACCTTGTATCTTCCTCGGACAATTTTAAATAAATATTTTTAAAATCTTCATTATTTACTAGTTGCTCAAAGACTAGTGCTGATGAATCTTGAGTTGGTAAATCCACCACTGCAAGTAATTTTATTATATTTGTTCCTCCTAAAATAAAACACTGTCAAGTGAAATGTTTCCTATTGTTCTTCTCGTTGTTGCTATCTAGTTCGCAATGGAAAACACTCCTTTTACTAACCTTTTAAACATTCTAATATCTTGATTTCTCGTTTAATTTTCTTTTTTCTTACTGGTTTCAACGTTTTGATTACAACTCTTTCTCCCTTAGGTTCATGAACTGCTTCAAAACTGAAATATCAAACAAACAAGATATACAGTGCGTTCCACTTAAACCGAGCCAGCCCATATAATTCCGTTATATTAAATTTTATACTTAGTACTTGTAAAACTTTAAAAACGTTACCCTGAATATGAGTTACCAGTTTTAGATGCGCTGCAAATTGAATTTATAAATAAGCATAAAAAATATTCTTACCTATACTATATTTGCCACTGCCAATTTTTTTAATAAGATGGTAGTTCTCGATGTCAGCAAAGCTAGGACTGAAAGAATCGTACTCATAGAAACTCTTTGGTTTATTTGCTAACACATCTGGATATACTCTAGATACTGTCTTTATTTGGTTAGATCTTGAGTCACTAAAACAAACTTCTGTAAGGTAATAATTCTAAAAAAACTTAACTTAAATAAATGCAAACAAAAAAATTATTTAAAAACATTTTAACAATAACATTTGATGTAAATTAAAATGTTGAAAATTGAAGTTAACAAATAAATGAAATGCTGTTCTGCAATCTGCCTGAAAAGTTGCTATCAAAATGTTTTCACAGAATTATACTTTGGCCACTATAAATAATTGATAATAAATACCTAGTAAGTAACTCCGGTTACTGTAGTTTTAAACCAATAAAATTCATTTTTTATTGTGGTAGCTAGGGTTACTGACTTTTAAAAAAATGTAATACATTTTTTCTTTAGGTGTTTTTCTCAATTTATAGTGAACAGAGTATAGAAAATCTTTATAAATAAAAAAGTTATAAGGAATTAAAAGAAATCCAAGAAATAAAAAAAAACATGCTGTAGCAAGTGAACGCACAAGGTAACGAATTGCGAATAAGCGCACAAGATAGAGAATTGAGGTTTTCACAAGTAAGGCTTAAAAAGTGAGCTTTTCAAATGGAGGTCAACATGAGTTTTATATCAAAAGCGTCGAATTTGGCCCACTATACGAGGTGGGTCAAACGATTTTCCATCACTAAATTTTCTTAATGTTCTTAGTAGGAGTCGATTAGATCTGATGGAGCGGACTTTTATTAAAAAATATGGGCCCTCGGCCAATCCCGACTAAACCAAAAAATGAACCATTACTTTTTAAAATGGCAATAGTACCTGGGCCATTAATAAAATTCACTTCATTATAGTAATACTTTTAAAACCCTTTAAGAGGGGTTCCTTAGAACAAGCCTACCACGAATATTCATACCGCCATACATGGACGCGGCGCGTTAACTCAACCTGTCAATATCAAATGTTTCCGGTATCAGACCGGGCAAACGTGTCATTTTTTTGTCGGACAAGTTTACCACAATAGTTTAGATGCAATTTTTAAATATTATGCCAAAAATCATGAGTGATACAGTCACGAAACCATAAGGACCATTGACTTGTTTTGGGTACGAATTCGGCAGGTTTCTTATCTGTAATTCTTAAGATTTTTGGCACAATATTTAAAAATTGCTTGCAAAACATTGTGGTAACCTTGTCCGATAAAAAAAATCGACGCGGTTGTCAGGTCCGACACTTCGGTCCACAACATTTGACATTGACAGGCTGGGTTAACGCGCCACTTTCATATATGGATGTATAAATATTTGTGGTAGATTTGTCAAAAGGAACCTTAAAAGGTTCTAAAAGTATTATGCTGCATTAACAACCAATTCTGAATTTTCAAACTGACATTTAAACAGTTGGTTAAACTTCACTTATCAAATTTAAATTTGACAAGTGAAGTATAACCAATTGTTTAAATCTCAATTTGAAAATTTAGAATTGGTTGTAAATGTACACTTATTTTCATAAAGTGAATTTAACTACTGACTCAGGGACTACAAGAAACAAATAAACGAAATTTTTTTCTTACGTTGGAAAATGTATTTGGTTTGTTAGTCTCCCCCGTGGCCTAGTGGACAGAGCTTTGATCTTCGAAGCCAGAGGTCGGCGGTCTCGATTCCCAGCGGGGGAGACATATTTAGGTAGTAGTTATTTAAAAATAACGACCGTGGTGGCACTACCGCGTTGTCTAAAAGGTGCTGTAAAATGCAACTGCATGTTTCAATGCTTGGACAACGTTGACGGAACAGGGGAACGATGGGTTAAACATCTAATAACCCGACACCCACGGTACTCTGGTATTTAGGCATAGACCTTCGTGGGATGTGAAAAAGATAAAAAAAAAAAAAAAAAAGAACAACAACAAATAACGGCCAAAACTAAGAAATACTATTTGACGTTGGGAAATATTAGAATAAAAATAAATATTATACTGGGTGGTGCAAGAGACCAATATGAAAACTCTAGTGCCAAGTTTTAAAAATTTTAATAAGCGAAGCTTTTCAAAACTATTCAATTATTTGTAATTGCAAAATTACCAAATATTTGATTCAATTAAAACCAAACAGGCACCTGTAAAATAAGTATTGTCTCTGACATAAGGAAAAGTGTCAATAAATCAGTGTCAGTATTTGAAAAAAAATTGTGTTAATTTGCTGATAGCTGCTGTCTGTTTGGTTTTACCTGAACCGAAAATTTGGTCATTTTGCAATTACATTTAATTGTATAAATCAAGATTCCGTTAATATATTTTTTTAACTTGGCACAAGAGTTTGTCAGATTGGTCTCTTTAAAAGTTATCTATAAAATGTAAGAGGAGCCAATAATTACCATGTAGCGTAAGCAAAAACAGGCGTAGGCGAAGTCGTATCTGCGGAGCCTTTTTGTCAACAAAAAAATACGCCGCGCCTAAAGCACTTATGGGAAAAACATTGTTCCTTTCGCAAGTGTCATTCCCGCATTTAAAGCTTATTTGAACTCCGCTGCGCGACGCTCATCTAACTGCTTTTGCGTACGAGAAAATATCACTTTGTGCACTTGTACTTGCACTATGTATATTTTGGTTCGTAAAATGTTGTAAATAAATTTTTATGCTCGAACAATAAGGCCATACATTACCTCTTTTTTCCGTGACAGCACTATTTTTTCTACTCTGCTCAGTAGTGGGGGCGTCAAAATCATAATCGAAATTTATCTCGTGATACATATAAGAACCCATGTTAAAAATATTACACCAAAGATAATAAAAATATCTATTTTTAACCGCGATTGTTAGATCCGTCACTCACAACACAAATATGTATATTATATGAACTAAAAATTTAAATTGTATATTGAATAATTGTGTTGTTAACACGCTGTTTTTACCAAATTAATACTATTAAAAATAACAAAAAGTTTTTTTTTCAACAAAGTAGTACTAGTATAAAAATTTTACCATGCATAAACTTTGCACTTTAAAAATTTACATAAACAATAAAAACTTTGACCGATATTAATCTAAACCTGTTTAGCGCGTACGACTAAAAGTACGACTTCAATTTTGTGTAATGCACGTATATTTTGATACGATACGCTATCTTTGTTTTATCAACTAGGTAAATAAACATAGCGGACGGTCGCATTATAATAATATGATAATATCATGTAGATAGGAGATATACAGGGTGTCCCGAAACTAAGACATTATAATTCCTAATCGTATTCGTTAAATGGAAACAAAAGATGGTGGGTAAAAGATCAGCCCTTTTTTGCCCATTAGAGTACGAAGATTAAATGTTCTTTATTTGTTTTCTGGTTAGAGATTAAGGTATTTTAAAGAAGATTTAGAAAAATAGCACATTTGATAAATCTATCTTTAATAGTTTTCGAAATATAAGCACTTAAATCTAAAAAATAGTAGATATAATTTCTATTATTCCTACCTACGGCACTAAGCTGATACTGTAGACGTAATGGAAATTATATCCAGATTTAAATGGCCATATTTCTGAAACTATTAAAAATAGATATATCAAATATGATATTTTTAAAAAGCATTTTAAAGGATCTTTTTATTGGTGACATAATATAAAGGGTGTTCCATGTTAAGAAAGTTAACCTCTTTATTTTTCTTGAGTTTTTGATACTCATTTGTTTATTTTTTATGCTCAAAAGATAGTAGATGAAAAATAAAAAACCTTTAAAAAGACGTTTTTTTCTGTCCTTTTTGGTTATAGTTCAAAGTGGGTGGCAAAATATAAATGCAAGTCTCTATCTATAATAATAATCAAGATACCCAGCAATTACAACAAAATCCGGACACCCTGTACTTTACTATCTATATAAATGGTAAATTTACATTTTTATCGTTCTCCTATAAGCTACTAATATTTCTCTTTCCGATAAGAGAACTCTTTTACACAAATCTATATTTTTTTTTGCCACATTTATAATTTATTTTCTTTCTTTAAAACTTTAAACAGAAAACAAAAATTTTCCAATAATAATCAAGATACCCAGCAATTACAACAAAATCCGGACACCCTGTACTTTATTATCTATTTAAATGGTAAATTTACATTTTTATCGTGCTCCTATAAGCTACTAATATTTCTTTTTCCGATTAGAGAACTCTTCTACACTAATCATTTTTTTTGTGACATTTAAAATTTATTTTCTTTCTTCAAAATTTTAACCAGAAAACAATAATTTTGGCACAGATTTACTTAGACTCACCCTGTATATCATTTTGTAATATTTACCATATATTCGAAGACTGAACAAAAGCTGATGCGGGTAGGGCAGTGTGCTTCATTTTACCCAAAAACATTTTGATTCAAACTGTTACACCCACACATAAATTTAATATAATAAAATTTAATTTTATTTTATACTTTATTTCAATACAAAGATAATGATGAGTATGTTTTATGTGATATATACGCAGGTATTACTATTATCAGAATTTTTGTAAGAAACAAAAGAATAGTGGGACTTTATTTATTATCATTATTTGACTTAGCGTTTTGATAATGTCACAATACGATTAATAATAATTGACTGTAATAAAAAAATACAAGCAGGGGTGTTCTAAAGATGATTTTCGAGTTGGTCGTCCATTTTACCTTAAGAAGTAGACCTTAGCATCTTAATCCCCTCCCCAATAATATTTAGTTCCCCCTGTTTCAGGTTCGACTGCTAAGGGGTATGGTTAATTCGTGCTCAATAATAGACAATTATTGCAAGTTGCCTTATTAAGCTCGGGAATTATTAATACCTGCCTTATGTAAATAGTGCTTGTACTTATAATTTAGAGTTATTGCAAATCATGTTGACAGTACCATTATCCTAAAAAAAAGGAAAAAAATTAGTTGTTTTTCTTTATTGTTTTGTGTTGTAGGGTTTTGTTTAACACAATTAAAGAAATACATTTGAAAAAGCAAGGTTTCAGGTATTTTTACTTCTAAAAACTTTTCGATTTTGTGCTTGGCAACCGTTCGGTTTATACGAACAGTTCCGAAGTTAAAATAAGACCAAAATAAAGCACGACCTAAAACCGACATAAATAAAGCCAGGCACTATCCCTATTTAGAGAGTCCTTATCCCACCATGCATCTGCGCAAGCTCAGATGTCAAAATAAGGCCGTTATTATTAATGCCTGGCCTTATTTTACTGTGCAATATTCCTCTAATAATCCCTGGGCTAGCAGGAAAATTACCTTTATGATAAAAGAGAATTATTGCACAGTGAAATAAGGCCAGGCATTAATAATACTGGCCTTATTTTGACATCTGAGCTTGCGCAGATGCATGGTGGGATAAGGACTCCCTAATAAGTATAGTGCCCGGCTTTATTTATGTCGATTTTAGGTCGTGCCTTATTTTGGCCTTATTTTAACTTCGGAACTGTTCGTCGAACCGAACGGCTGCCGATCACAAAATCGATAAGTTTTTAGAAGTAAAAATACTTAAAACCTTGCTTTTTTAAATGTATTTCTATAATTGTGTTATAAAAACCCTACAACACAAAACAATAAAGAAAAACTACTAAAATTTCTTTCCTTTTTTTACGGTTAATGGTACTGTCAACATGATTTGCAATAACTCTAAATTATGGGTACAAGCACTATTTAAATAAGTCCGGTATTAATAATTCCCGAGCTTAATAAGGCAACTTGAAATAATTCTCTAATAGAGAGTGTAGTGAAATAAGGCCAGGCACTAATAATACCGGCCCTATTTTGACATCTGAGCTTGCGCAGATGCAGTGTAAGATAAGGACTCCCTTAATAAGTATAGTGTCTGACTTGGTTTATGTCGGTTTTAGGTCGTGCCTTATTTTGGTCTTATTTTAACTTCGGAACTGTTCGTCTAACCGAACGGCTGCAAACCACAAAATCAAAAAGTTTTTAGAAGTAAAAATACTTAAAACCTTGCTTTTTCAAATGTATTTCTGTAATTGTGTTAAACATATCCCTACAACACAAAACAATACAGAAAATCCACTAAAATTTTGTACCCTGTTTTTTAGGTTAATGGAACCGTCAACATCAATTTGCAATAACTTTAAATTATGGGGACAAGCACTATTTAAATAAGGCCTGTATTAATAATTCCCGAGCCTAATAAGGCAACTTGCAATAATTCTCTAATAACACTTTTAAATTCTTTTTAGGGTGGTTCCTTTTGACGAGTGTACCACCATTATTCATGCCGCTATATATAGAAACGGCGCTTTAACCCAGCCTGTCAATGTCAAATGTTTTGGGTGTCAGACTGGGCAAACGCTTCACTTTTTGTCGGACAAGTTTATCACAATGTTTAACATGCAATTTTAATCCATTGTGCAGAAAATCGTAATGGTTACAGTTACGAAACCATAAGACCCATGGACATGTTTTGAATATCGGATTGGGCGGCTTTCGTAACTGTAACCCTTACGATTTTTGGCACAAGGTTTAAAAATTGCATGTAAACTTGTCCGACAAAAAGAATGACGCGTTTGCCCAGTCCGACACCCGATCATTTGACAATGACAGTCTGGGTAAAAGTGCCGCTTCCATATATGGCGGTATGAATATTCGTGGTAGACTCGTTGAATGAAACCTTTTTCAAAGAGGTTTTAAAAGTGGCACCATCATAAAGTCAATTTAATTACTGGCTCAGAGACCATTGTATTCATGGGCACCGTCAGAATGACTTTCTGGGGGCTGCTAAAAACTTTGGGCGAAAAAAATGTTAAAGACCAAAAATAAAGTTCTTCACGTAACAAAATGTAGTTCTCCATACATACATCTGACATTTTCACCTAACCTGTTTTCGAAAAATAATTTTAAAGAGCAAAAGAAAAAGTGTTTACTTAACATTTTCATTAAAAAGTCAGGGGGTGCAAAAACAATTGGAAAGCAAAGAAAAAAGAACAATATGTAATTTTTCATACATTTTCTGTTGTATTCAAATCGCGCGGTTATTTCATTCTTAGGACAGTGCATCCAACTATTGCCGGAATTAGCAATACAAATTGTACCACGTGGATCAGTGCCGTATTATCCATTAGGCTGACTAGGCTACAGCCTAGAGCGCCATGAAAAAATAGCCGCCAGACAGGGGAGTAATAGGCGGTAGACAAAGGAGTTTTTAAAAAGTTGGGAATGACCTTTTTTTTGGTCATCAAATTTTATTTTGGGTGGTGAAGTAAGGCGCGTTGTACTGAGAATAGGCGCAACGGAAGTAATGACGTTTTTTTTTGCTCTTCAATTTTTTTTTCGTGCAAAATACGCGCTCCGGGAATTCTAGCCAAGGGCGCCTCATACGGTTAATACGGCCCTGACGTGGATGTTGCCCAATATCGTGATCCTATAATTCATTTTCAAAAATTAAATTGAATAAAACAAAAGAACGTTTTTTTTTTCATTTTATTAAAGATTTATGATCATTTAAACTCAAAATCGTGATTTTTAATTCTTTTTCAAAAATCGATTGAATAAAACAAAAAACGGCTCGATGGATTGAATTGGAACTTTGTGGGGTTTTTGTAGGCATATTAAACAGTTAAAGGCACACAAAAGCCCTTTTTTTATTTCTCAAATGTAAAGAATAAAAAAATAATAAAAAATCGTAGCCGATTTTTGTGGGGAACTTATTCAAGATTTTAAAACCTCCTTATTTTTCTTGTGCGATCAGCGGTTGGTAAGATATTTTTGATTAAAGACATAAAGGTCCTTTTTGATTCAAAGTTTGATATCTCGGCGAAAAGTGGTCGTATCGAACTTTAAAAAAAAAAACGAAAGCTGAATGAACAAGTTATCCGATACGTACCTTTTTAAATGATGATTTGTTTACAAAAGGAATGGAGATATAGTCGAAAACGTTTTGTTCTCGATATCTTTTTAGTGTTTGAACGAAACAGTTTCGGTTTCGGCGAAAAATCAAGTTTTGGCGGCAGTTTCGGTTTCGGACCAAACTGGCCGAAACCAAAAGTGATTTTCGAAGTTGTCGTACGCTCGCCTAACTTCGTTTCTCACAGCATATCTATCTTAATTTTAAAATTTATAAAAGTTATTAAAATTGAAAGGTTTTGAAAGGCAAGGCCTTTTTTATCAAAATTAAAAGAAGTATAGGTATATACGGCTCAAATTTCAGTATATGGTTTTCAAAACCGAGAACCTTTTTTTTCTCTTCAAAATTGTTTGGACCCCCTCCATTAAAAGAAGTATATTTACGCCTATTTTATACTTGAGTACGTAAGTTTCGGTCGAAACTAAAGTCCGAAATTTCGGTTTTGGTTTCGGCCGGAAAACCAGTTTCAATCGGACTCTAATATTTATCATCAAACTTAAATAGAAAACGAACCTAACTTCCCCATATTCCCAATTCTTTTACGTGCAACACTTGAGCTATCTGCTAAATTGGCACTCAATATTTGATTTTTACCTCTTAAAAACCCATTTTTCTATTTATTCTCTTTTTCTATAAAATTGTAAAGCTTCACTTTTAATCACAGTAGCTATGGCAGCATGGTAGCTCTAAATCAAGAATTGTGTGCAAAAAGAAGGGGGAATATAGTGAAAATAAGGTAAATTTGCTTTTCACGTTTATAGATGTATCTAAAACTAAAAAACAAAAAGTTGACGACTAAAACGTATTTCGGTAATTATTTACAAACCGGACGCATCGCCGATTTTAATGAAATTTGGTATACGGGAGTTTTTTGGGGCGCTGATTCCTAATCTGAAAGAATTTTTAGTCGGACACGTTTCGTTCTCCAGGTATTTATCATGGGACTTGATAACCAAAACTAACCTAAATTCACTATTTCCGCCTTCTTTTTGCACTCAATTTTTTAGTTTTCTGCTAAACTGGTACTTAATATTTGATTTCCACCTTTAAAAACCCATTTTCTATTTATTTTACCCATTATTTTCATAAAATTGTAAAGCTTCACCTTCAATCGCCTTCTGCGATCGAAAAGAGTAAAAGTAAAGTTTTGCAATTTTATGGAAAAAACGGCTAAAATAAATAAAAAATATGGGGTTTTTAGAGGTGAAAATCAAATATTGAGCACAAATTTAGCTTTTAATCAAGAATCGAGGGCAAAAGAAGGGGGAAACGATGAATTCAGGTTAGTTTTCGTTATCAAGTTTGATAATGAATATTTTGAGAACGAAACGTGTACGGCTAAAAATTTTCAGATTCGTAAATAGCTCCCCTAAAAACCCCTGTATACCAAATTTCATTAAAATCGGCTATGCGCCCGCCTTTTGGATAATTACCCTTATTTCAGATTCGTAATCAGCACCCCAAAAACCCCAGTATTCCAAAAATCATCACAATCGGCGGTGTTGTCCGATAAGTAAACAATTACCCAAATTAACTGGCATTCCTAAAATTGGGTGGCTCCTCCCATATCTACGCAAGTGCTTAATTACTTTTACAATTACTTTTGTTGTTACCAAATAGCGGTGATAAAATAATATTTAAAAACTGTGTAATCTTTGTTTTTATTACGAAAAAAACTTCAATGATTTATTATTATTATCAAATATTATTATTGATTAAACTTACCTATTAAAATAGAACACTTGGTTTTACATACGTTATTTGTTTTAAAATATTTTTACTTGCCACAAAAATTACATTGTAAGTGAAAGTAACGAAAGTGGATTAAAAAACAAATTTAAAGGTAGGTGTGGACATATGGTTAAGCATTAGTAACTTTGCATTTCGGAGTTTTCAACTGACTATATGTTTAAAAAATCCCTGTTTTATTAAAATACTATTTAAATTTAAAAGGAAATGTTAGTTTCTTAAAATAATATAAATTTATCCCAGAAAATTTACTTTTAAATGCTTGAACTAACGGTAGAATTAAGTTAAATAGCATTGTTAAATGTTATTAATTAAAGAAAGCAAACAAATAAACAAATACAATGTACTTACGAATTATCATCATCATAGTTTTCCAAGAGTGCCGGTTTAAACATAGTTTTTTTGTGCTCGTCGCTCGAAACTCGATATTTTGACGGAGCTTTTGACAAGAATTTTACTCGTAATACATACAATTTTGAAGTTTTCTTATGGCCCACTCTGATAAAGTTTCCCACGCACAGAAAGTCTGAAACGGAAATATTATGTGGATATAAAAAATTGATATTAAAAATAATCATAGTAGGAATTTTGTTCGGAAAATATTATTAATATTTTTTAAACGTAGAATTAAATTGTTTACTTGACTTGTCTTAAAATAATGAGCATTTCTTAAGAAACTTTTAAAAACCACTTTAATTTTGGATTGATAGCCAGATATTTTCACACATAAACGATGCGGCTAAATATTTTCAATACGCATTGAAAGCCATAACATGTTCTCTCTTGTCCGTTAGAACCAATCAATACTGTCCTTTAAAAGATACTGATTAAGTGCTGGAATAACCAATTTTTTAAATGGCGTAGAAAACTGCAAGAATATGTTTAGGTAACTTTTAATTTTTAAACAGATAATTTAATTCGCTGGCATTAAGATATTTTAAAAACATTATATCATAGCATTTTTAAATATTTTATGGTAGGCAACCAATTATGCACATATTGACAAACGCAATAAGGGCAGGAAATAACTTCTAGTACAAGCATATTTCATTAGAGCCCCTGTGGCCTAATGGATAAGGCATCGGCCTCCTAAGCCGGGGACTGTGGGTTCGAGTCCCACCAGGGGTAAGTGACTTTTTTACTTTTTCATTTCGGGATTCACCCTTTATGTTCACATCTTATATTACGTTACAAAAACTGGCAAAAGTTGTTTATTTACCTATAATTTGCTATATGAGTTAATCAACAACTATTACAATTTGTTTGTCTTTTGTTAGTGTCGTTTGAGTGTGCACATTATTTTACATTCTTTTCGTTTTGTCTTTATAATATTAATAATTATTATTGATAGCTAACGAATATTTATTCCACTTTACAAAATGTTTTTTTTTTATTAAATTATAAAAATTCATATTTAAAAAAATATATATATATTTCGAAGCAGAAAAGCCAGGAAATAAGTTTATTCAATTAAGGACATTCCCAAAAATAAACTACTAATCTTTCCTCTTCACCATAAAACACTGCAAACGGTTTTTACAAGAAAAACGATAAGGCTGCTTCTGAGTAGGTGTAGGCTTGAAGGATATAACGTTGTAAAATTTATCGACATTGTTGATTTACACAAAAAGATTAGGATGCTATAAACCAAACATGCTTGTGTGCTGCTGCCATCTCTGAACATATACTAAAAACACTATTTGAGGTTAGGATTATAATTTTAAAATATAAACAAAGAGCAGCTGTTGTTTGCTTGCCTAGTGGGAGTAAAAGAATATTTAAACTTTTTGTGTTCTTTCAAAATAAATGCTTTTTAATATTGTTGCTTTTAAAAATAATTATATTTGTTACAGTTTTTTCGCATCAACATCAAAATTGGTGTCTTGTATAATAGGAAAAATGGACAGGTTCCATGTAAGTCTTTGTGAAACCTTCTTGCAGTTATTTTTCTTTTTCTGTATTAAATTTATTGTTCAACCATTATAAGTACTAGGCTGCAATGTTAAGTCTTTATCCCATATATTTTAGTACAGAACAGGTATCAGAAACTTTTACAGAGATTAAATGAGGCTGAACGAAGGGCCAAATTGCTGAAATGTGAAATTAAAGATATTAGAACACAAATTGCAGGTCTTACACAATCAGCTACCAATATTTTAAATGGTACATCTGACTCTAATCATTTTTTAAGGTAAGTTTGTTTTACTTATATATACTGTATATTTTTTTAAGTTGGGTGATGGCCTGATGTGTTAAAGCGCTGGCTCGATGGGCGCATAACCGACATTGGTGGGTTCTGAATCCTGCTCCGGCCCACATACTTATTTATAAGTTTGGTCAGCAATTTAGTGGTTAGCTTAACAACAGACGGACAAAGTGCAAAAATGTATTCACGTTAGTAGGCAGCAAGAAATAAAGTGCCGGAACACACCTTGCCGTGTCCTGCGCAACACGTAGTTGTGGATTCTACCCAGTTGGAAGGGTTTGATAACCCCCTGGGTGGGGACATGGTCTTAAGTTGTCGTGCATAGGACTGTGTTTTGGAACCCACGACAGGGTCCCCATAAGCCGAGCGACTTTAGTGCATGGGTTATCCCGACCCTATTCAAAGGGGTCTACAGGACTACAGGTCTACTATATATTTTCAGCTATTAGTACATATTATTATGTACATTTTTATGATGCTTTTTAAAATAAAAGATATGGAGATTCAAGGAGGACCAAAGAAGTCAACTCAGTGTGTAGATGCCTTCAGACAAAATGGTACCAAGCTACTGGCTAAACAAAGGTTTTCAAACTTTAATACCAGACAGAAAGGACTGGGTGGCAGGGCCTCCCATTAAAGCTGACCTAATCTGGTATACAGACGGCTCCAAAACAGACCAAGGAGTTGGAGCAGGTATATATGGGGACAAACCAAGGACGAAAATAAACTTGGGTCTCGGACAACACCCTACTGTGTTCCAGGCCGAAATTGTAGCCATAGAACAATGCGCTAGGGAAATCATCAGAAGGAGCTATGAGGATAAAACCATAGTAATCTATTCGGACAGCCAGGCAGCCATCAGGGCACTCAGTTCATGCAAAATCAGCTCCAAGCTGGTGCGGGACAGCGTAATTGCCCTGGAAGAGGTGGGTGCGTCCAACAAGCTAATTATTGCCTGGGTACCAGGACACGAAGAGCCACGAAGGCAATGAAGAAGCTGATAAATTGGCAAAGGAGGGGCTGGTAGGACAATGGTAGGTCCTGAGCCCTACTGTGGTATTCCATCATGCCAGGTAAGGTCATCCATTAGATCATGGATTATGAGGGAATCACAAGACTGGTGGAGGAGAACACCAGGACAGCGTCAGGCGAAAGTGTTCATCAAGGCTTACTCGCCAGAATTTACAAAAGACCTTCTGAATTATAACCGGAAGGCAGTAAGAATAATAGTGGGTCAACTGACAGGTCATTGCAGACTGAATAAACACCTGGAAACTATGGGCCTGGCAGAAGAAAACCTATGTAGGTTCTGCCAGGAGGAGGAAGAAACCGCAGAACACGTATGGTGCTACTGCGAAGCCCTTTGTCGTCTGCGGTTTGCAAGGCTGGGTGAAGAAAAACCTAAAGGGGCAAGATATACCAAGGGGCCAGTTTCAAGCTTGTGGAGTCTGATTAAACAGACCGGCTTGGATAGCGTGCTCTAACCTATGGATGGAGGACACACAATAAACCTGAGCAGGTTGCAGTGTTAGAGGATATGCAATCCACCTCCTAATCTAATCTAATCTAATCTAAAATAAAAGATATTGGTAGGCAAAAGTAATTGTAAAAATTTTGCCTGTTGTAATAAACATTTTCGATTTTTTTTTCCTTATTGTAGAAATGCTCATACTTTAGCTTCAACTAGCAGGGAGTCAGGTACCTTGGCGGGAATATCATTAAAAAGGCAAATAGATCAGACTGATAATTCTGTTTTAAACCAGCAAAAACGGAATAAAGAAGACCCACCTATGGAGAATGGTTATGTTGTGGTTTATACTGATGGTGCCTGTGAAAATAATGGAAAAGCAAATGCTAAAGCTGGTATTGGAGCTTGGTTTAAAGATGGATATCACCTGTAAGTTAAAAACAAAAATATATACATGTAATTATTATACTATAAAATTGTTTAGGCCAGACAAATAATATTTAAAGTGTAATTTGAAACTTTTTTATTTAGATTTGTTCATATTTACTCCTACTTTTGCTGGTATAACAAAATGTACCTCAGGGCTCTTACTAGGGCCTTTAATATACCTATTGTAGGTATATGAATAAACTGACTGATTTTTATTCAGAAATATGTTTTTAAACCAATAATATAAGTTTCATTTACTTTTCAGAAATATTTCACAACCCGTTAAGGGTAGAGCTACAAATAATACAGCTGAAATACAGGCTCCTATAGAAGCTCTTAAAGTACTCAAAAATTATGGTAAATATATTTTTTGTTATTTTATTATCTTTTTTTAATAGGATCTACGAACTGATTTTTAGTTGTACATTTGGTTAGCTTTTTTATTCTTTTATATTAGGTTTGTATTTCATAACATGATAATGTATTTAAATTTTGCTACCACTACTGAAACATTATTGAATTCAATGCCATGCCCAGTATTTTTAAACAAAGAAATCAATTATATCAACAAATTCCAAAATAAAAATTTTCTATTCCAAAGTATTTCTTTTGGGGCCAATATCATCCAGTATAAATCTGGTATGGCACACATGTCTCAATTTTTAGATAATAACAAAATAAAGTAATTGTCTCGAAAGTGGAAGCAACTCTGATTTTGACCAAATTTGGTATACGGGAGTTTTTGGGGCGCTTATCAAGTATCAGAAAGCGTTTTTAGATGAAAATTTTTTATTTTCGAAATATCCATCATCAAAGTTGAAAATCAAACTAACCTTATTTTCACTGTATTTCCTTTCGTTTCGCTAACATATTTTGATATACCACTAAATTGGCAAACAGTATTTCATTTAACACCTTTGAAAACCTATTGTCTATTTATTTTATAGTAATTTTTATTAAATTGGAAATATTGTACTCTAACTACTGCAACCATGCATACACATTTTATTCCCTTAAGCTGTCACAGGCGACTCGCTTAAAATTAAGGTTTTGAATTATTATAAAAAATAATAGTTTAAAAAACTAAAAAACCACGCTTTTATATGCTACCGAACTAAAAATTAGAAAATAATTTTTCATTACAAAGAGTTTGTCACCTCAGAGTAAAAAGCGTGGGGTGCATTTTACTATTTTTCATAACTTTTCCCTCATAGATATTTGCAAATAGAATAATTATAACATTTAATATATTAAGCACCCCACGCTTTTATTCTGAAGTGACAAACTCTTTGTAATGAAAAACTATTTTCTAATTTTTAGTTCGGTTGCATATAAAAGCGTGTTTTTTAGTTTTTAAACTATTATTTATTTTTCATTTTTTAGTTTGATATATCAATTAGTTTTTAAAAATAAATGCTCCAATTTATTCACTAAAAAATTCCTTCGCCATTTTGTCAAGAGTAGTATTAGGACACAGAGGATCTGTAAAGGAATTTATTTATCCTGGCGGTCCTAATCAGGATAACGGGATACTGTTTTTAAATTATTGCATTGTCATCGGTCCTTGATACGTGTGCAAAGTTTCAAAGAAATTGAATCGCTGGGAGTTGGTAAAAATTAGGCTCAAAGATTCCGTTACATAGATAGATAGATAGATAGATACAACCCAAGCTAATAAAAGCATGTTAAAAAGGCATAAAATCAATAACAAAACATGTTTTAAAAAAGGTTATTTTGAGGGTAAATAAAATATTATGTGCTTATTTAGTGTTATATCAAGAAATTTGTGCAAAAAGAACAGGGAATATGGTAAAAACGAGTTTGGTTTGATTTTCAACTTAGACGAAACGTTTTGCCCTTTATTTTTTAAATGAATCTGTTCAAAAATAAAGGGGAGGAGGGGATATTAAAGAAATGAACTGTATAAACAATTTTGTTGTTCGACAATAAGGTATAATTTCACTGATGATACCGTACTGAAAAGCATTCAGTGGTGATACTTTACTTAAAAGCAATCAATGAGTCGGCATCGAGTATTACCGGGAACCGATAAGTAAGATTAAAGAAAATAAATGAAAATTATTTCCTACTGTCGTAATTATACAGAATTAGCCAGTCAAATATGCATAATATGTGTAAAGGTAATGCATGGAAAGGAGACCGTCTAACGCGAATACCGGCATGAAAACATTTTGGATTGGATGTCCCGGTTAATGACAGCAGGAGTTCTTCTCTAAAATATCGAAAAGGGTGGTTAACTCTTTTTTTCTTACACAGTGATTTGGATGGCCACAATTCCTAAACTAGTACAGTTGGATGTACTTTATGTGGTATATGTTTAAAACTCTTTTAAGGGGATGCCGTAGCACGTTAAATTGAGCTAAAACGCCATTCGCTGCCGTTTTTTAAATATTTGTTTGGAAAAATAATTCGCCCACTTTTAAAGTAACAGATTCTTTTTTTGCAAAGGTGGAATGATAATTTTATACTGAGTAAAATCGCGATGTTAGCTAACTTTGCCTAAAAATTGGACGTGGCCAGTTCTGAATTAACCTATAAGCAAATTAGGCAATTGTTTAGAGCATCACATTTTAAGGGGCACCACAGAGGGGATACCCATAAAAGTCGAAAAAAACTTTTGTTTTAAGGAATGATTCCTTGTAATTTTTAAGTAAAAAGTTTATATAAACATATGTTCGGAGACAAAGGTTAAAAGGTCATTGCCGGAGACGCTTCGTTTTCAAGATACAGAGCGTTAAATAAAAAAAAAAAAAGTCGTTATTTTCTAAATATCTTAAAAACGCTTTAACCTATTTGGGTGAAATTTGGTACACTTCATTAAAGGTAATAAGGCGCCTGTAAAGCTCTACCTAGATTAAGATTATTAGGTTTAGTGGGGTCTCAGTTGGGCACCACAGCCAATATTATTAAGAAAGAAAGCGCGCCACTGACTTTTACCAAAATTTTTATATTTTTTTCTTATTCAGCAATTGAAATGCAACTTTTAGTCTCTTAAATTTTATTCGTATCTAGCTTTGTTTTATTTATCCACTCTAATTTTTTCTAAAAAGTACCCATAGCCAACATGGTTAACAAACCAAAATAAAAAATAAACAATTATTTGCCTTAAAATAAATGAGCAGTGGTGTATTTTATCGGAAATCGTCATTTTTCTTATTTACTAAGGTCAAAATTGCTTATTTTTAAATTTGGATTTTATTTTAAGTTGTTTTTGGATACTTTTAGTATCGCTTAAAGTGGCTTCAATTTTTTTTTTTTTTTAATACAAAGCGAAATATGAAGAAAATACAAGAAACTAAAAAGTTGCACTTTTAATTGGTTAATCGGAAAAAATATTAAAACTATAAAAAGTCAGTGGCGTACTTTTTCTCAATAATATTGGCTGTGGTGCCCACTGAGACGCCACTGGACCCAATAATCCTAATCTAGCTTTATAGGTGCCTTATTACCTTAAATGCACACATCTAAGCATACCTAATATAACGTTTTTGCAGGTTATAATAAAGTTAAAATAATAACGGATTCGCAGTTTACAATAAATTGTATGACCAAGTGGATACAGAAGTGGAAGAAAAATCAGTGGAAGTTAGCTAGTGGT
Source organism: Listronotus bonariensis (assembly GCA_014170235.1). Lineage (NCBI taxonomy): Eukaryota > Metazoa > Arthropoda > Insecta > Coleoptera > Curculionidae > Listronotus > Listronotus bonariensis. The sequence continues at coordinate 30,940 of JACEGR010000587.1, forward strand.
GGACCAGTCAAAAATAAAGAGGATCTTATTGTTTTAGATAATTTATGTCAGCAGTTTCAAGATATCAAATGGGTAAGAAATTAAACAAAAGTTGTTATATTTTCCAAAAATAAAATACGGAATAATATGAAAGTGTTTGATTGTGTTATTATGCGTAAATACGTAATTGTTTTTTTTTAATAAATCCTAATGGGTTTCTTTCAGTTGACAGTGGGAACATGAGTGAATGAAAATGAAACAAAGAGTAGAGTTTTTTTATAACTACAGTGCATCTCTTGTAAATAATTACTTTTATGGGTAATGTTTTACTTATACGGGGTCGTTTTATATGTTTAGTTTTTATCTAAAGAAAAATACTAGCATCAAACAATTAGCCAAAAATTAACTTTGAGACCAAGAGTAAAGCGTACCGCCAAAGAGTTGGACACATGGAAAGAAAAATTAAAATTTAAAAAGACAAAAATCTTTTATGGCAGTCACTCTTGCCTATCCAGTAACCTCAAAAATAATTATTAAAAATTAAAGCTTTCGACACATAGCGAGCGGCGACGGGACAGCAGCGGGACGTGAACGTATTAATGTCATATAAAAACTCGTTCGTGACATGCCGGGCAGAACGGCGACGTGACACTAGGCAAGGATTCAATGTATTAAAACGCGTCGATGTCCCGCTGCTGTCCCGCCGCCGCTCGTTGTGTGTCGGAAGCCCCATTTAAAATATCAAAATGTGAGGTTGGTTGGCATGATATCTAAAACGAGTTATTTGGAAAATGTGTTTGGAATAGCTGACCACGGTGCCCATCGTAACTGAAATCCGCATGTTCGCGCTACTTGTTTACACCACCACCACCCTCCTACTGAGCGCAGGGCCGACGCCAGAACAATTTCAAATCTTAAATCCATTATGAGACACCCTGTACTTTAACATAAGCTTGCTAACTATAAAGTGACAAACTAATTGAATTTATTACAATTGAATGTCAAGTTTTCAATAAGGTTCAGACATTAAATACTAAACTTTATTAGATCCATATGGCTAAATCTACAGTGTGTCTACGTAAGTTGGCGGCATATAGGAAACATTTTTATTATTAATTTCACGAAAAAAGTTATTCTTTATAAAAATTTCTGCATGGTCCAAAATCTAAAATGCAATCATCACAAATCATCAGATATCAAATTGTGTTAGACTACATGCCAGAGGATGTAGGGTGATTATGCACAACGAATCACATATGATCTTGAAGTACCGTTCGAGAAACAAAGCAGCATATACCGTCGCAGTACAGTGACAGGTGAGTTGAAGCGTAGAAAGGGATTTTCGATTACTTATACTGACGGCACTATCTCAAAGAGGCAATGGAAAGAAAGCTCTTAAACTCTGTGCCGTCAACGGTACTACGTCAGAAAATTTTGAAATCGGCAGATTACCTCCCCAGTTATCTCGAATACTTGACGGCGATGATTCAGTTACCTTTGCATTTTCTTTAAAAAGTATAATTCATATATGCCGTCAGAAAAGGGTAAAAGAAAATGCAAAGGTAATTGAATCATCGCCGTCAAGTATTCGAATAACTGGGGAGTGGGGGTAAATTTGCCGATTTCAAAATTTTTTTCTGACTGTAGGTACCGCTATTTTTTGACGGCACAGAGTTTAAGAGCTTTCTTTTCCATTGCCTCTTTAACGAGAATAGTGCCGTCATGTATAAAGTAATCGAAAAGTACCCCTTTTTTTCTACACTTCAACTCACCTGTGCACTCACCTGTACTGCGGAAATTTGACGGCATAGTGCCTAAACTTTGTGTCTCGAACAGTACTTCAAGATCATATGTGATTCGTTGTTTATAAAATCACCCCTGAAAATTTGCTCTGGCTTGTAGTCTATGTCGGCCATGTACGAGGTTTGGCCAAAAATGTAATTTTGGCTCAAGAGTAAGTATATCTGCTAATATCGCAAATTGTTATAAAGGAAAGATGTTACGAATTTAAGTTACTTTCAAATATGCAATTTTGTTTATTTCAAAAAAAACCCTTCAATTATTTTTGTGTATGTTCTTTCACATTTACAACGAGAACATTAAAAAATTAGAAATTGGCATGTGCTGTATGTGGGATATTGGGTAAACCAGTTTTTCTAAGAGAAAAATTTTAATTTAAAAATCTTAACGAGGCACATATTGCTATGTTGCAAAATATAATTAATTTAATTATTTGTTTACTTTTTAATTATAGAACTTATTTAACAAATAAGTTAAAAAATTTAATTTAATTGTAAAAACAATTAAAGAAAAAAATTAAAAGGAGGTCTTTTTATTTATTTATTTTTTTGTCAAAGTTTGCTTACTTAAATTCTAAACACTTTTTTCAAATAACTGTTTTATATCATGCTAACTAACCTCGCTTTTTGATATTTTTCTTAAATTTTTAGTAATTATTTCCCAACCGCTGTTTATAAGGCAGATGGTATTATTGATTTTTAGGTTACTGTAATTGGCGGAAAATAGATAACTCTGATTTAACTCCGCAGTAAGCAAACCGGTGCTTCCGGAAATGTGTATTTAAAAGACATGGTAAAAGTACATTACAGGCACACCATGCTTATCATACTCCGAACGAAAAACCCAGACAACGCGTTGATAAATTATGCCCAATAATGAGGATAAACCGTTCGGCGCCCGCAGGATCGGATTTAAAGGAGGTCAGGCGGGGCTACTGCTCCGGGACCTCCACAAGTAAGGGCCCCCAACGACTTTTCAGGTCATTCACAACGACTTTTCGGTGAAAAAGGGCGTAATATGATGAGGTGATAACATTGGCAATAGGGGCCAGTTTCAAGCTTGTGGAGTCTGATTAAACAGACCGGCTTGGATTGCGTGCTCTAACCTATGGACGGAGGACACACAATAAACCTGAGCAGGTTGCAGTGTTAGAGGATATGCAGTCCACCTCCCAAATCTAATCTAATCTAACATTGGCAATCTATCCAGATTAGTGAGGCAGATATGATAGCAAAAAGTTTTTTTATAATTTTAAGAATAAAAAGTATTTCTATATGTGTCCAACTCTTTGGCGGTCATTGTAAGACAACTCATATCTTAAAATGATATATAAAGTTTTGTCTCTCATAAATATTTACATTTTTAGGAATATTGCCCGGGACATAGAGGAATTAAAGGAAATGAGGAGGCGGATAAATTGGCACGAGAGGGCGCTCTAAGATATAGGGCATAAAGTGTAAATTATAACTGAATATTAATTATAGTGACATAGTGTAAGTATTTTTTCAAATAAAGACGAAATATAAATATTTCTGCTATTATTGTGATGATTATGATGTAAAATTGAACGAGTGCTTTTTCTTAAAGCACTTGTCATGGTATAGAAGTATCGTTAAAAAATTCTATATTTTTGTGTACATATTAAAAACATTATAATACGATTACCCTTAAAACTTAAAATCGATTGTTCACTTAGAATCTGAAATAAATTCAATTAAAAATTGGATATTTAATATGGATGGCATACGCTCTTTGTAGTTCTGTATTTCTCAGCTAAAAAACTCTTAGATATTTATAAAACATTAGTCTTTTATTCGGTTTGTTTCATGTTAAAAAAAAAAACAGATTTTTGACCTTCCAATTATTAATAAAAAATGGTTTAAAGTTTAACAATTTATAACAAAGTACATAATAGCAAGTCGAACATAAGCTTGGCATTGCTGTAAGCAAATATAGATATTGTAAGGTATTTACTTAACTGTTTTTAAATTTGTATTTGTATAAAGTAAATACACAAATGACTTTTTCAGTACCAATGCTTGAACCTTTTTTAGCACAAGGTAATTATGTTCTATCTAATATCTTTACGGTTGAAACTTTAAAACCTCTCGTTTATTTTTACATTAAATTTAAACCTAAAAATATTGGCCACACTCATCACTCTAACCAGAACAATAATTTTGTAAAAATATTATGAATAGCCTATTATGAATAGGCACGTTGTCAAGGAATATGTGGTATGATAGATTTATTGGATAGATCTTAACCACCAAAGAAAAGGGACGTGCTGATTCAACTTCTCCCACGTGTATATTATTCCACGTTACGCCACTGGGTGGGTCAATACCTTTTGACTGTTTTTTTTTTTAATTAATATGGCAAATAATGTACTCAAGTATAAATAAATGTATTTATTTCTCAAATAATTTAAATTAATTATATTACATTCACTCACTTAATATATCTCGTACAAAAAATAAACTTTACAAAATCACTATCTTAGATGTGCCTATCTAAAACTTTCTTAAATTACTATTATCTTTATGTGTACCTGTAATCACTAAAACCATTATACACTTTTTAATATTTATTTTAAAAATATAGACCTATGGTAAATATATATAGGGTCAAATGAAAGAACACATTAAGTTAAAGAATCTGACTGTTATTTCTAAAAGCAAATTTTAAACTAACTTTTTGATACATCCAGGTATGTTTTAGAATATTGGTAAATGTAAATTAATAAATATTTGTATTGGTCATAACAATGGAAAATTTCGCTAAAAATCACCTTACTTCTGTGGAACAGTTTAAAAGTCAAATTTGTACCTACTTGCAGCATTTTTTTATTTTTACAAAAGAATAAGTAAATCATAAATTGTTTTAAGTAAAACATAACCTAATTTTGATACGTCCTAACCACAGGTCTCCATAAGTAGATAATTACATTCTATCTAACCCTATAAAATTAAACTGCAAATCATACATGCGATTAAACTTAGTAACTTTATTTTTTAACTAGTGACAAATAAAACTATTGGCAACATTTTTATACCAATATTTTCAAATATGGCCGTCTCGTTTAGCCTGTTTGTGATATATTTGGTTTTTCTTTAATTTTTTATTAAATTTTCTGAAATTTTGTTGTTTATTGACAATAAAAACATTTGATTATTAAACAGTGAAGCGTTATTTTGTGCTTAGTTGCTTCAGTGAAGATGTTCCCAACTTATGGAAATAAAAGTCACTAAAAACTATTGCGGAAACTGTTATTTTTTGAAACCAGCAGGTATTCTAGTTACTGTATTAGGGCTATGGTCGTAACCAACAAAAAAATTAAGTTAATAAAGTTGCAACGTGATAAATACCTGGATAAATAAATTTGTGAATATGCAATAACAGCAAAATTCTTTTAAAACAACGTGTAAATGTCAAAAATAATACTGGACATTTGTTAATCAACCCTATATATATAGAGGTCCGATTTACAAAACTTTGTATTAAACTCTGTACATAAAATGTTATATAGAGAAATAGAGATGTGTATTATTATTTACGCATATTTAATTGCCTTTTAATGGCACTATTAAGTTTATATAATATATAAAGGTACTCATGATGTGTATTGCAAATAATTGATTAACAAAAAAAGGTAAAAATGACATGCATACATCTTTGGTGTGCTATAGTACCTTTATTTCAATCATAAAAGTAGCTAAAGATTTAATTCCTTAAGCTGCATAAATATTATGGTTATCTCTTGGCCTGAACGATATAGTTGATGCCATCAATATTTCATTTGTTTACATTGTTCAAAAGCACCGATGTCGCAAATCGCAATAGTGCGGGAATTTGTGTTTGAAAGTAGCTCTTTTAGTTATAACTTAGTTAAATAATTGATAATTTGCCTTTTTAATTGATTGTACTTATTTTAAAAAGCAATTTGTGACTCTTGTTGTTTATTTCTATCTACAAGTAATATTTTTAAAGCTGTATAAATTTATTTATTTAAGCAAAATTTAAAATATTTTAAGTCCTGTCTTGTTCTGTCACTTGACTTTAATAGATTTGCCGACGAATGAGTTATCGATGGAGTCTACTATACACAAAATTAGGAATGTATAAAGAAAATCCACACACCCTTGATTTAGAGATTTTTTAAAAAGTGGTTCACCTCTACGTTTAATTGGAAAGTTTAAAGCAACCAATATACTTTTTATAATCTGTGGACAAAAACATATCTGCTTTGTTAAAAAACGGAATTGTTAACATAACGATCAATATATATGTAATTACTTTGTTTTAGTATCTCCAGTCTTACTTGCATGTCACAAATAATAACCATGGTACCGTCCTCGTGATACCCTAAATGTCCGTAGTATTGGTTTCTAATACTTATAATAACAACACACTATTTAGAATAGTTTTCTAAACATCAATTCACTTATAAAATCACCTATTTTCTCCCTCGAACTGTACTGTTATCACCATACACGGTTGTCAATATCTCTTATGACCCCCAGGTGGCGGTCTGTTAGCTGCCCACTCCCTCCCTTCTTTGTGATGGTGGTGATGATGGTGATGTCGTTTCTTTTCGGCTCCTTTCGGTCCGTACCCGTCATTAACCACCATTTCCGAGGTGTCCCGATGTCGTTCGGCACCATCGCGAGCTCGGTAAGGCTCGTCCATTGTTTCTTTTCGCCGGAGTGGGGAATGATTGCTGTTATTTCCTTGGCTGTGGGGTTTGAGGCCCGATTTGGAACCTGCGGATTCGTGGAGATTTTCCCATGCTTGTCGATAGTAACGATTGAGTCCTCCATTTCTGGATTCGGAGCTAGACGAGTCGAATGAGGCTACGGTGTTACAGTCGGGGGACGGTCGGTGGCGATAGTGTTTGGCACTGCGATTTCTGTTGGAAAAATAAGAATAATTGGTGAGAAAAATATAATTTTAGTATATTTTAATAGACCGTAAGCCAGATGCAAAATTTTGTCAGTTATTTCCTCTCAGTCCATAACTCGTAAAATGCTTTAAGAGGCTTGTACATGAATCGTTGCGAGAGTCAGCTGCGTCTCCGAGGGTGGAATTGTACAGGATGCTCCAGAAAAAGATCCACAATATGTTAGATTGCTAAAAATTACATGTACAATCACCTACATTTAAATGTTTTACTATAAAATTGTACAGGCTGTCCAGAAACTAATATTTATTTTTATATTAATTTTTGGACACCCTGTATAATTTTTAGTAAAAATTTAAATGTAGGTCATGGTACAGTTAATATTCTAGCAAAGTAACATATTTTACAAAGTCAATCGTAAGTAAGGTAAGATATATTAAATTTTTATTTTCCTCAAGAATTTCTCAAAAATCCTAAATTTCTTAAAAACCTTACATTTTTGGTATAGGTATCGTTAATAAAATTTACGTTACTTTTATTTCTACAATCCAAAACTTAACTAACATACAGGGTGTTCAATTTTAAATAACACAAGTTTAATATGACTTTCTCCTTTGGAGTACCCTGTATAATTCCACCATCGTCGCCGCAGCTGACGCTCACAACAATTTATGTACAACCCTCTTGAAGCACGAGTTATGGACTGAAATCTGTCGCTGGCTCATGGACCATAAACAAAGTAACCCGCCAGAAATTTGAAAAATAATAGTATATTATTGTCATTGGTGTAGCCAGGATTTGGGTGTTGAGGGTCTGCTCATAGAAAATCATATTATTTCAAATTACTTTTTTAATATTTATAGAGTACTCGAAAATATCCTGTCGTAAATGATGGGGCTGATAGAGTAAGCAAAAATAATGTTAGTACTTCATATAAAAAGTTTTACTGCGGTTCGCTAGGAAGTTATTGACTTTTAAAGTTATAGTCTAAGATCCGAATAGAAAGCGAACTTCACCCATCTGTTTACCCGATAAAAACTGTTATTAAAGATAGAATTTAAACAATGGTATTGCCATAGAAATGCCTAAAAAAATTAGGTCAACGCTATGACCAATTAAAAGAAAAAGTAAGTTTTAAAATTTTTGACTGACCCTGTATAATGTCAACTTTTATTTCTTTATTGTAAATGACGGTACTAATATATTAGTACATTTTGTTTCTTCAATTTTATAAATAAAGCTGGGGTAAATTTTTAAATTTTAAACGTTAAAAAAATCGTACATTCCGTATTATTTAAAAATATATATTTTAACAACTAGCATACGTACGTATTTAAAAATATTAAAAACTAAAATTAAGCGACTTGGCAACGTTGCAGTTGCAAATTTAGAACATATTAACTTTTCATAATCAAGTTTTGCTTTTTGTTGTTGCAGTTAATATTCTATTTTTTAAAGATTTTTATGATTTATGGGATGAATGTAATAAAAAATAAGAAAATTAGTCTACAACTAGTGTTAAGCGTTTAAGTGGTTGCCATCATGGATTTCGTTAAAAATTCAGCAATGAAGCAAAACGTGCAAAGTCAGTTTTGGTTTATCTGCAGTTCAAGTTTAAATAACGAAGAACTTACGCTTTATGGCTATATACACTGTGTGCAAAAAGTCCCGGAACCCCTTAATAATTCGCAAGTGCGCTCATTTATCGAAAAGTCTTCCAAATAAAGTTTATAGATATATTTTTGATCTATTTTATAAAAATATGTTTACATGTACAGGGGGCATCACAACGAAGATATAGACACAAGTTACCTTTTTTAAAATGGAATGGTGTATATTTTATTGGATTTTTAAATTCTCCACAAAATTTTAACATGACTTTGTGTAACATATGCGATACCTAAACTCACTAGTTTAAAAAATACCAGTGTTTAAAAAAATATAATGAAAATGTTTATTAACTTTTAAAATATGAAAACACTTATTAATAAAAACAGAATTGACACAAAAATAACTTGTAAAAACTTAACCTATTTAAGTAAATGTTGGAAGTGACCTCCTTGAACGGCTTGACAATGTGCTACTTTGTAATAAAAGCATTTGTAACATTTTGTGGCATATTCGGAGTAATGTTTTCACATTCTCTTCTTATTCTTCCTTTTAGTTCATCGATATTTTCTGGTCTTGTCAAATAAACCCTATTTTTTAAATGTCCCCAAAGAAAAGTAGCCTAGAGGCGTTTTTCCTCAATAAAAAATGGCCCTATTATTTTATTATTAATTATACCGGCCCAAACATTAACTTTTCTGGATATTGGGTATGTGCTTCACGCATCCAATGAGGATTTTCATCAGCCCAATATCTGCAGTTATGCCGGTTTACGGTGCCGTTTAGCATAAATGTTGATTCATCAGAAAATAAGATATTTTGAAAGAAAAATCTATTGTCATCATATTTTTTGCATCATAATTTCACAAAATTCTATTCGGCTATCAAAATCGTCTTCAAATAGTTCCTGTACCAACGTAATTTTATAGGGATGAAACTTATTACCTTTAACAACATTTTTGACTGATGAAGAACAAACATCTGATTCGTTGGCAACTTTACGCAATGACAAATTTGGATCTTCTATGAAATGTTGTAATATTTCTAAACTCTTTTGTTCTTTGCAAACTGTCTTTGGCCTCCCCGTGCGTTGAAGATCTTTGCAATTTCCTGTTTGTTGGAATCTTCTAATTGTTCTGCTTACTGTAGACTTTGAGATTGGCGTACGCTCTGGAAAGGTTGTATTAAAAAGATCTCGGGTTTCTTGGTAAGACCGCTCGCGATCCCCAAACCCTCGAATCATAAGAAGCGTTATTCTCTTTCTCAGAAAGTGCCATGACTAGTTATTTTAAATAGTTTAACTAACAACTGCTCAATAATTACCAAACATCACTTATACATGTCATACATACCAAAAAATGTTACTATGTAAATGTAACTAAGTAAATATTGTAACAGGTGAAAATAAAAAATATCTATAAAATACTTTTTTAAACCCTTGTATCTTTTAAACTAGTGAGTTTAGGTATAGCATATGTTACACAAAGTCATGTTAAAATTTTGTGGAGAATTCAAAATTCAATAAAATATACACCATTCCATTTAAAAAAAGGTAACTTGTGTCTATATCTTCTGTTGTGATGCCCCCTGTACATGTAAACATATTTTTATAAAATAGATCTAAAATATATCTATAAACTTTATTTGAAAGACTTTTCGATAAATGAGCGCACTGGCGAATTATTAAGGGGTTCCGGGATTTTTGCACACAGTGTATAAAGCTTTTCGAAACACTGACTATTATCCTGCTTTGTGTTATTTTCGCGAAATTAACTGTTTACGTATGTAATATCTGGATACCCATTTTTATCAGCTAATTGACCGAATTGCAACACTGTGCTTCTTAATTTGAACCCCCAATAGGGGCTGCCAATATACACAGCGTGTCAAAAATTTTAATGTTATTTTTTTAAGCTAAATATGGCCTTGACCTAATTTTTTTAGGCAACCCTATGGCGATACCTTTGTTTAAATACTATCTTTAATATAAAACAGGTTTTATTCGGTAAACAGATGGGTGAAGGTCGCCTCCTATTCGGATCTTGTACTTTTATAAAATTGATTTTTAACCTTTGAACGGTTGTCACGGTTTCGATATTATTTCGGCAACTAAATTAACTTTACTGATATTTTTTTTTTTCATCGGTAAGCGGGTGTTTAGTACAATTATACAGAGGAAGACGAATAAAATATGTTAATTTCTAGGTTTAATTCTAAGAATTTTAGAAGACAAAATATTCTCTCATGTCAACTGTAACACATTTAAATTAATACATAGATTTGAAAGTAACTATACTGACTGCATAAAAACGTTTATAAAATACCTGAGATTTATGATTAATATTATAATGAACTTTTAATATAGGACAATATTTTTATTTTTTAATAGTATAGGCTTTTAAATGAAAAGTTAGGAATAATATATGAGAAAGTAAAATTGATTTTTTTGATAGATCGATAGTTTTGCCCTTCCAATTTTGTTAGAAGTTGGTGCTTAGAAGGTGATCAAAGCCAGCGCCTTATCTGTATAACATGCAGTGCGAGTGCGAGACATATTGTTAAAGAAAATATATTTTTCATGCATTTTTGGGACAGGTTTACAATAGTTTTTGGATCGAAATCAGACAGAAATATAAATCCGTACATTTGATGACTCAAATTCTTTTTTTAAATCTCCCGGTTTCCGATATTTATATGGTATAAATTAAAGAACTAAAAACCCTTAGAGATTCTTTGCTGATTGTATTTAAATCACTAAAGCTTTCAAAAATAAATTTTACCAACCATTACACTTAATAATAATATTAAGGATAGCAGACGTCATTTATTTAGTAAGTGTTTTTTAGAAAGTTTTACTCGAAGTACCAAATCATTTCTGAATAAAATAGGGTTTAAGGATATTCTAATACCCTTCTGTCCTTTAAAAAAGAAGTTATAACTGTAAAATAGAATTTTGCAAACTTTAACTCCACCTGGAGAAGTAACTAAACAAAAAACGATTTTTTTTTCACGGCTTTTTAAGTTAGTTTTAGATTATTCATGACGCTCTAGATTAAAATTTTAAAAGTTAAGTTTTGAGGAGCAAAAATGAAAATAAAAATAAAAAGTGGAGTGTTAGAGATGTGAAGAAAAATCATTATTCCTTGGTATAACAGATACTTTATTACGTTTATCTTCAAGGAGACATAACGTAAAAGTCACGAATACCCCAAGAATGGGCGCATTTACACGGTCTCAGCCTCTTTGCTAAAGAAATGGAGCGAAAATTCAAAGGTAAACACCTTTTTTTTGTAACATCCTTTCTTTTTTTTAAATTTGCCGTCGCAGTCAACAGGGCGCAAAATTTACTCTTTGCTTCAGTACAAACTAGACCTTAATCCGGCACTGGTAAAGTACCAATATTTTGCCAGCTGATGATCATACCAGTTGCGTCTAAAATTTGTTGGTTTTTATTGCGTTGTTTTGAAAGTTATATTTGTTAAAAGATGTGTTCCCAAATATTTATTTAAAGTTAATGAAATTGCAACTTAAAAATTCTAAAAAGTGTTGTGTAAACGGTTGTTCTTATAATACTCCTAACTGCATTTCTCCGGCATTGGTATTGGCATTTATCTCATTTAATAACTTGGCCGAAATGGTACAAGGTGACGTCAAAAAAATGGCACCACTATGGCGGCTATGTCATAAACCCTTTAATATAAATTAACAAGCTAATACCGCCTAAATGCACCCAATATTATTAGTGGGAACCAGATTATATGCAACATAAAATTGCTTAGTTTATGCATCAAACATGCACGACAACCAGCAGAATATGCAACAATAAATGATAAGTTTCCGGAACAAAGAAAAAAAAGGAAATTAGGTTTTAATTTATTCATCCAAAATTAGCACAATTTTATAATTTTATTTTTCTAAACTTAAACAATCAAATGTTTAGTAATAAGATTCTTTCTCTGATCATTCAAAATATTTTTATTATTGCTACACATCCACTGGGGTAACTGAGCAAAATTTGAACTTGGGTGCTATGTGGGCAGTTACTGTTTCTGGCAAAAGTTTTGCCGTCCCATTAATAAAACTATCAATTTAACTCAAACTTTCGAAGCCTGGGTTATTGTTCAACATTTTTTCAAACTTTACTTGAAGTTTTCCGACAATGCCCTTGGTAACATGAAGTACTGCGGTGGGCGCGCTAGACGATCTTTATTCTCTTTAATTTTTTTAAACGGTGTTACTTAGCTTAACCTGTTTGTGAACAGTTATGCTTAGCTTAACAAGTTTAGTTATTTGTTATTATTTGAGTCAAATTTAGTAATTGAAATTTGATCCCCTTCCTGATGACAGATAGGGGTATCAAATGAAAAGGCTGATTGGTAGAATAGATCTCACTGTAAAAAAATTAAGTTCAAGATGGCCGCCGCCAAATAATGGCGGATTACATATTTTCCACAACTACCTTAATATGGGTATCTAATAAAAGGGCATAATTAGTAGAATAGAGTTCATTATGAAGTAAATGAACTCAATATAATGGAAAGTATTATCCAACAACAAAACTAAAAACTTGGATATAAATTATATAAATAACATGTGTTAAACGGTTTTATTACAATAAAAATGATGTAAGTTATGTACTAAAAGCTTAAAAATAATTCGGTAAGTCCTAGCTACCAGATCGCACCAATCTATTTATTAATGTGGGTTATTGGTCAGACAAATAATAAAATCGTTGGACACGTAAAATTTCTATCATAACATACTCTGGATACGCTACACCCAACGAGTTTTTAATTTGTCTGATCAATGCGCCAGATTGAAGAAAAGATTGGTGCGATCTGGTAGCTAGGACTAACCGAATTATTTTTGAGCTTTTAGTACAATAAAACCGTTTAACATATCTTTTTTATATATAATTTATAACATTGTAGATTGTAGGTACCAAAACCAAGATGCGCGTCTGGTGAAGGCGCTGCGCTCGAAAAATATTGAAAAAATGTATCGTAACTATATTTTAGACAAAATATTCTATTTGCGATGAAAATGCTTTAGTCGTTAGTGTCAATAAAGAATAGAGACAAAAATCAGTTTAAAAATAATCACGTATCCCTATTCGTATCGTAATGCGCTTGCGCAGAAGCGATACGTTAGTTTCAATCCGTTACGTTAATCTTATCAATACGGCACACGTATCCGTATCGCGATCGGTAACGTATCCCGACTTTGGTACGTCAAAATTCGAAACGAAGAAGATTCATAACCATAAAATTTGATTGATTGATTGATTGCCAAGGGAGTTAAATGCTAAAAGTTAAATATATTGAATTGAAAATTGTATTCATTGTTAAATTAAAAACGTAATAAAGAGCAGTTAAAGCACAGTAAAATCACGAAAAAAAAACTGTTGGGCGTCTGTTTGACACCTGCTAGGTTAAGATACAAATCCTGAAAAAAATGGTTTTGGTGGTTGGATAAAGAATTTTAAATTACGTTACCAAAGTATGCTTTCAAGCCGAGCTTTTAACCTTTTTTTAATCGCCGACGTATTGTCTCTGGTTGCGTATACGGATAGGTATAAGTGTTTATATTTATGGTGTTGCTTTTTGTCTCTAATAAGTCTAAATAGTTAAGCCCAGATGACCTTTTTGTGGCAATTTATACCCTATTGTAAACCAATCCCAAAAAGCATGTATCCCTTACGTAGGAAAAAATGGCACTAAATTCACATTGGATTACTGAAATACCCAGCTCGATGAGATCGGTAACTTCGGCTAAACTCTCGCCGTCCGATCTGCTGATCGGGAAACGGAAGAGCTAAGAGGGTATACCATCTGGATGGCATAGCGTTGGGGGAGGGGAGGCGGTGTGATGATCGCGTGGATGCACCCGCACTGCACGAAAAAATGTGTTTAATTTAATAAAGGGGTCAGTTTTGTGATTCAGTTTTATCCAGAAAAAATATACAATTCCATGTCCATTTTTTAAATTTTGATGTGAGTCTGTGTAGTAAAAAAAGTTATGTTTCTAACAAATGCGCAAAGTGGTACTTTTCCAGCAGTTTGACGAACTAGGCGAGACGGAGTTCGGATAAGGTTTAAGTATTTTTGTTAATTTTGATTTTATTTGTTGTTGCTCTAACAACCAATTACAAACATCTTCTAACGTGAAGTTGCGTGCACATAATTTAACTTTGCGCACGCAAACGGGTGCGCAAAGTAACTACTTTAAACACGCGAGTTGAAAAAACAGTTATACTTTCTTATAATCCGAAGCAACTGTCACAGTTATCTCACGATAGAATACCCTTATGATAATAAACTAACTTAAAATATTTTTTTAGGTAATAGTTTTAACAAAATATTTATAATATTTTAGATTTCTATTGAATATACACCTCGAGAGATATAACTATATTTTGGTCACTTTAAATAAAAAAACACCTTAACTAAAAAGGTATTACATTGGTTTAAAAAGTCAGTTACGTTAGTTACCACAATTTATCCAAAGCTTTTGACCAGGTCTGGCATGCCGCACTTCTTAATAAACTTCCCTCCTATGGTCTTTAATCTAAACTCTGTACTTGGCTCTCTAGTTATCTATCTGATCGTCGTATATCAGTTATTGTGGACGGCCATTCTTCAAGCTATCACCAAGTAAATGCTGGAGTCCCTCAAAGCTCAGTTCTGGCACCAACATTGTTCCTTCTTCACATCAACGACCTTCTCTCGGCAACAACTAATTAATTCCATTCATAGTTTCGCCGACTATACGTACCCTTCACTCCAGTTTTCAGGTTCCTAATCCCATCACTAAGCCTGACATGGAAAACAAGCGCAGAGCGATGCAGATATTTCTTTCGCAGGATCTTAATTTAATATTGGATTGGGGCGCCAAAAATCTCGTTCATTTTAATGCATCCAAAACACAATCATGTTCCTTGTCGCGAAAAGAGTCATCAAGTACTCATCCTCTACTTATGAGCGGCCAAGTTTCACAGAGCAAAGACACCTTCAATCTTGTGGGCGTAACATTTGAAAGTAACCTTAACTGGCATAAACACATTGTATCTATAGCCACGGCAGCCTCTAAAAAGCTTGGATTTCTCTTTCGAGCCAAAAAGTATTTCTCCCCTTCTAATTTATACACTTTATATGTGTCCCAAATCCGACCTCCCTTGGAATATTGTTCTCATATCTGGGGCATGGCGTCCCCCACAACCCTAAGCATTCTTGATTCTATTCAAAAGAAGAGCTGTTCGTCTCCATTAATGATCCTTCACTTACAGAAAGGCTTCCCTCTCTTGCCCATCGTCGGGCTGTGGGGAATTTATCGCATTTTTATAGGTACTTCCATGGCTTCTGCTCTGAAGAATTGTCCCTATACGGTCCAACTGGACAGGCCCCGAACTTCCCACTTTGTTCGTTCTTTTATCCCTAGGGTTACTAGATTGTGGAACCTGCTGCCTGCGGAGGTCTTTCCTTCCCCCAAATCTTCAAGTATTTAAGTCCCGTATGAACAAACTTCCTCTTACCTCGCTTAAGACACTCACGGTACGTTAGTATTTAGGCTTTTAGCCTTCGTGGTTTGTGCAAGGATAAAAAAATGTATTTAATTGGTTTAAAAAGTCATTAACCATTGTTGCTTCCTAGGTATTTTTCTCATACCTTATATCACAAGACCTAAAAATTTAATCGATTAAACTACCCAACAATATTTCGAGCAAGATTTTTTGGAAAATAGCTGAATGTACAATAATTTGATAAAAAGACCACGCAGCGGTCAAGGTTTTTATTTTTTAAATATTGTCCAGGAAACTATTTGCCAAGCCAATCTTGCAAAACATATTTAGGTAGTTTAATCGATTTAAATTTGTAGGTGAGTGGTATACGGCTAGATTATTTTTTGGAAAATTTACATTAAAGCCAAAACACAGAATTTAACTGATAATAATGCTTGACATTTTCTTTTAATTTCGACAACTCGTTTGAATGACAGAAAGTTATTCGCGGTCAAAGAGCACATGTGGTTTAATCACCTATCTAAACAAAATTATCTGAAAATGGTGGTTTCTGATTGGTTTTTTTCTATTGAGAGAAATAATCAATATAAGATACCCAGATTATACTAATGACCTAGGCAAATATTATTAAAGATACTTAGAGGGTATTTGATTTAAATATTCAAATATTATGTTGTTCCTGATTCAATTTAAAGGTAAAAAATACGATCACATCTCAAAAAATTTGATTTACAACGCCATACATTAAAAATTTTATTTTGATATTTTTGTAAACAAAAAGTAATCCTATAAAGAAATTGGTCAGAAATAGATTATGCAGATTTTTTTTTAATAAAGTAAAACGTAGTAAAAACAGACTTGGAATTGTACTGCAATGTTTTCTGGATAAAACAAGAAAGTGTATTTTCCATCACTTACCTTCTAACTAAAAATCACGACCGTGGTGATAATAGCAGCCAAAAATATAAACGCTCCAAAAGCCCCTAACGCTATAATAGCTCCTACATTTAGTCTAGCTCCAAAAGGTTCCCTCCTTTCACCATCCACTGACAGCGGTACGTTTACGTTTGGATTTTCGCCATGTTGCACGTTGTTGGCAGTACCTGTCAAATTAATAAAGTTAAACTAAATAGTTTAAAAATCTTAATAAAACAGTTGGCTATTCAGTTTTTAGCATAACTAACATAAAGTAAAATTATTGTACAGGGTTATTTATTTTAAAGAATACAGGGCCTTATTTTTGAACTTCCCTGTACTTAAAAAAAAAAACGAATAGAGCCATTTCGTATATTTTTTGGTAGAATTCAATAACCCAATCAGAAAAATATTTAAAGCAAAAACAAAAGAGTTAAGCACGAGTGGCGTAAATGGAATACCCTGTATTTTTTTATATCAATGGATAGAGATAATCACGATGAATTCGGTGATATAGGGTTGCTGGGTATACATGATACTATAAGGATAGTTTCACCTGAGAAAACCTGACTGCCACAGGTCTGCGATTCTGTAAGAAACATAAGGAAAGAGAAAATAGGGATAGAGAAAGAAAAGAGATCCTTATCTCTTTCAAAAGTCGTATTCTGTAATAGATGTTTTGTCTGTGTCTGCTAAAAAGGAAAACATATTTTAAAGAGTAAAAGACAAAGATAAATGCTAAAAAGCGACATATAAATTTGTGTATCTTTCATTTTTAACTTCGGTTCCCGTTTGATTGAGTCGATTATGATTATGAAAGTGGGTTATAGAATCGGTAATTTGATATTTATTACAATTCAAAGAGATCTCTTTCCTTATGATTCTTACAGAATCTCAGCCCAGGTGCTTATTTGTCAAAGTCAAGAATTTTACAAATACCTTGAGTACTTTTTAAAGTAGTTTTATAATGAGGTTTTCATTAGAAGAACTGCTTTAAATTATAACTCTTTACAGGGTGTCCCACCGGAAACTGCCGCGATCGATTTCTCCAAAAGTACGCTTTGGAAAATTTTGAAAATTTGGTAACGTTGTAAAGTCAATGGAGGACATACAACTAAAATATTTTGACAGCTCTACCACTTCCCGTTATACCGGAAGTTAATGTCAACTTCCTTATTTTTAATGGAACACCCATAATATTATTCATTTTTAGATTCGGCGTAAAATTCTAAACATAATTTATGTATAATGTTCTATACCTAAGTCTAATGACTTATTTTAAATTTTATGTCAAAAATGACGTTTGCACGCCATTACATAACTATCAATTTTTCTAAATAAAAGCGTTTAATAGGAGTTGGGATGGAGTTTCTTGTAGAGAAGGAACTTCTTTAGCAGACTGTATTGATATTTTTACAATTATTAAATACAGAGTGGTCAAAAAAATTGTCTAAAATTATTAAGACAAGAACCTCAAAAGTCAATATCCATGCCAGAAAAGCACAACGAAGATATGTTGCAAATTTGTTTAATTTTTAAAATGTTTGATTTTGACAAATAAGCACTTGTGACATGGGGCAGCCAGGTTTTTTCAGGTAAAACTATCCTTTTATTATCATGCAGTTTGTAAACAATTGCATCAGAACCGCAGGAAATAAATCCAGCAACCCCTATATCACCGAATTCCTCGTGAAAGTCTTTATCCATTGCTATAAAAATATATGTGGTATTTCATTTAAAAAATACCCCACTTCTGCTGTAACTCTGTTGTTTCTGTTTCAAATGTTTTTTTGATAAGATCATCGGAATTCTACGGAAAAAAATACACGAAATAGCTATATTCGTTTTTTAAAAAAGTACAGTTCAAAAAATAAGGTCCTGTTTACTTTGAAATGAATAACCAACATAAATAACCCTGTCCAGATAAAAAAATCTTGTTGTGTTTTCAAAAATCTGTCACTTTGAAGGGTTGAAGACGAAGAAAAAACAGTCAGTAGGTTTCGCCAACTAGACAGTTTAAGGATTGGGGAACAAACTTAGTGATAAGTTCGGGGTTTATAAGGTTGTACTGTAAAGGGATGCATACAATGTATTTTATGCTTTATTTGTTTTCGGGGAGATTAAATTTAAACAAAATATTATTTGGCTTTTCTCCAGAAAAAAAGTTTATTTAACATTTTATGAAAATTAAAACTTTTTTACATTATGAAGAACTATTCTGCTCTTACACAATATAATAAAAGTTATTATTACTTTAAAAGAAATAAAATAATGATATATTTAATATTAAGTTACTTACAATACAAAAGTAATGTCAAACTCTAAAGTGTCCAACTGACATTTCATTTTTATATTTTTTTTAGTTTTCTAACAAGTTTATCAATACGTTTTTAGGTAAATTGTTTACCACATTTTTGGTAAACTATTTACCACATTTTTAAGACGCAACCATTGGCCCACTTCTCGTCTGGAGTCTTGTCAAGATTTTATTTTATTAGATTAAAATAATTTCAACCGAGTGCTAATGAACCTTTGTTTATAGATTGAAACCTTTGTATTGTAAGTAACTTAATATTAAATATTTCATTATTTTATTTCTTTTAAAGTAATAATAACTTTTATTATATTGTGTAAGAGCAGAATAGTTCTTTAGATTGTATAAAAGTTTTAATTTTCATAAAATGTTAAATAAATTTTTTAATTTTATTTAGGAGAAAAGCCAAATAATATTTTGTTTAAATGCATACAATTGACATTACATTGTTGGGAACAACTCCGATTTTGGCCAAATTTGGAATCCGGTGGTTTTCTGAGGCGCTGATCACCAATCTAAAAGAATTATTGGTCAGAAACCTTTCGTTTTCGAAATATCCATCATCAAACTTTAACTTTAAACCAACCTTATTTTCACCATATTTCTCCTTCTTTTGACAGGAAATTTTGGATTTAAGACTAAATTAGCACACATTATTTCATTTAAGATTTAAAAACCTTTTAAAGCATGTTTTTTCATTGATTTTATGCTTTTTATATTTTAAAAGCATTACTTTAAATCAAGGCAGCTATGAAAGCTTAAAAGAATACCAACGTGTGAAATAAATAAAAACAAGAATTTAAACAGTATTTATAAAATATTATGTATCAATTTAGTGTTATGTCAACAACGTTGTGCAAAAAGAAGGGGGAATATAGTGAAAATAAGGATTATGCAATTTTTAACTTTGATGATGAATAATTCAAAAATGACAACAAAATTATTTTCGGTTCGTGATCAGCGTCCCAAAAAGACCTGTATACCAAATTTGGTTAAAATCGGAGTTGCTCCTACTTTTAGACAATTACCTTTTTTTTCTTAGTGAAAACTCAGTTAGAAATTCCTGGACCATTTTTACCATTTATTACTAACAATCTAATTTTTCGTGAGTAGCTTTATTTTGAGGAGACGTCCAATTTTTTCCTTACAACAATTTTCGTTGGTGTTAGCATACAGGGGTAGCAGGGATTAAATAGGTTGATTTGATAAATATAAAAACCAGGATGACGTACCTCGCAATTTATAGGACAATGTGAGTTAAATTATACCGGGTGTCAATTTGAAAACTTCCCACCCTTAATATCTTTCTTGGAGTTAAAAATATGACAAATCGGAAAGACCCGTCAATTTTATTTGTAAGGGGACACTTAAAATGAATATTTTTAGCCTTCTTGTTTCAACCCCCTAGGAGGGTAGATGTCACCTTAGAATATTAAATGGGAATGGGGGTCAAGTGATACATCATTTAAAGCTCCTGACGAGTACTTTATAACCCTAGAATATGAAGTCAATATCTTCACCTATTACATAATGGCGGTACTTTAAAAATTACCTAAATACCTGATTTGGATGGCCATATTTCCGAAACTAATAAAGTTAGATGTACCTAATGTGGTGTTTTCTTAAAGCTCTTTTAAAGGTCTTTTTAATGGTGATACTGGTAGTAATATACAGGGTAGAAGAAAAGTACATATTTTTTATTTAAGAACCCTGTATATTATTTTACCATTAAAAAGACCTTTAAAAGAGCTTTAAGAAAACACCACATTAGGTACATCTAACTTTATTAGTTTCGGAAATATGGCCATCCAAATCAGGTAATTAGGTAATTTTTAAAGTACCGCCATTATGTAATAGGTGAAGATATTGACTTCATATTCTAGGGTTATAAAGTACTCGTCAGGAGCTTTAAGATAATGTATCACTTGACCCCCATTCCCATTTAATATTCTAAGGGTGACATCTACCCCTCCTAGGGGTTGAAACAAGAAGGCTAAAATATTCATTTTAAGTGTCCCCTTACAAATAAAATTGACGGGTCTTTCCGATTTGTCATATTTTTAACTCCAAGAAAGATATTAAGGGTGGGAAGTTTTCAAATTGACACCCGGTATAAACACTATTTAGTCAACAAAAAAAAATCAGCTGGTTAGAAGTTATTTTTCACGACATCGTTAACCATACATATTGGTGGTAGGGACTGCTATTTAATGAAACCTTACATTTTGTAGGACAAATGTTTTTTCGGTTTATTTAGATAATTATCTTAACAATTAATAAAGAAAATCCTTGTTAGTAATAAATTATTGATATTCGTCAAATCAACACATATATTTTCAGATACCCCTATAAGCTATTACCAACGAAAATTGTTGTAAGGAAAAAGTTGGACGTCTCGTCAAAATGAAGCTACGTACGAAAAATTAGCTTCTTAGTTAAAATGGTCCAGGAATCCCTAACTATATAGCAAAAATTACTAGTAAATTAAAACATAATTTTAAATTACCTGCAATTTCATTATCTTGTGGATGTCCCGCAATAATAATTGATGGTTTATTTGAACTACTACTAGTAGTTATACTTTGCGAAGTCTTACTGCTCGGTTTTCTTGTTCTTGTTGTAGTCGTCTAAAATAATAATAATAAAAAAAATTATACAGGGTGTCCGGAAAGGTTATAAAAAGCAGTAGCGTAGCTAGGCCTCGCGTCTGAAGAATCCTCGCGGCTAGGAGAAATGGCAGTTAAAGGTATGAAATGTGAGACATAAACATTGTTATGTTATAATTTTGTGCAGAATAAACTGCAGCAAGCATATTTGAATTATAGAAAAGATAAAGTTAATTGGAGGTTTTTGTTTGCTCTCCAACAGTAATGTTTCAGCTGGTACATGTTCGCCTACGCCAGTGTTTTATTTCTATTAAAAATAAATAAATAAAATAGTCTATATTTAAGGTAAGAACCTTTTTTTGGTCCTTAATTTTTTTGCTATCTTTATCGACAAAAGGGGCCTCGCTTATACGACTTCGCCTACGTATGTTTTTGCCTATGCTACACCGCAGATAAAAACAGAACTAAATTTTAAAAAATACTTGTATTTTTTACCTTAGTGATGTCGTTTGTAGCTCTTATAGTTGTTGGAGGGGTCTTGGCGTTCTGCTTCTCGACCTGGTTGTAGTTATGGTTGTAGGAGGGATAGTTGGTCTTGTGATGTCCTGTGTTGTGGACGTCAACAAGACTTCTAAAAAATAGTTGATACATTTTCTCCTGCATAAAATAGTTTTAAAAGATATTTTAACTAAAATATTTTTGTCAAAGCTCACAGTTATTTTATACAGAATATGTAATAACCCATTATTATTATTGATAAGATCTTTATTTGTAAATCGTATTTTGCTATACTTAAAAGCTAAAAGTTTTAAAAAATACTTTGTCATTGTACTATACGTTCTAAAATAGAGTCAATTTTGCAAGTTGTGCTTAAACAAATATGTTTATCTAGATATACTTACTTTCACATGATGGCGGTAAAGAATCATACTGTCCATTAGCCATACAGGTTATTTTGCTTGGTCCTACTAGTTTGTAACCTGCGTCACAAATATAATTTACAACTGCACCGAATGAGGTATCGTTATTAGGTACTTCCCACTTTCCATATAAAATATCTAGGGGAGGTTCACACTGAATAGCTGAAATTAAAAAAAAAAATAAAGCTTAAAATTGTTGTAGTTGTGTATTTTAGTAGTTGTTAAATTTTTTTTCACGAGATTATTCAATAAGGAGAATGAACAGAGTCGTATTTATGATATTTCTTATACACGTCATGCCACTTCAAAACCTTAATGGGCAATTTTTGCCAATGATGTGGCACGACGTATATACTTGATGCCTACGAAAGTACTAGCAAGCCTGTAATTTGGTTTAAAAAATTTGTACGATTTTAAAATTTTGATGGGATTTAAGATGGATTTATCGTCTTTTGACGTTTGCAATTTATAGATGAAACAGCGAGGTCCTATTCATCCATTTATACATTCTGTTAACTGTTTCTGCTCGCCGTTTGAGCTGATCAACTTTTAACTGTTTGACATTGACACAAAACCATGGTTGGATTGGAAAATTGGCGGTTAATATGACATTTTTAAACAATGTTTTTCTCAAAAACTAATTTTGATGGGTATAGCGTGTCGCATATGTATGTATTTGCTTAGAATTGCCTAAAACATCAAAAAACTGCATCCCAGTCAACCATACATGTAAAGAAAAATTAAAAATCGTATAACACTGACAGTCTTGCCAGTAATTTCGTGGGCACCCGGTAGACGCACTATTTATAAGCAATAGAAAGTACTTACGTTCACATCTTGGTGGTGGTCCATTCCATCGTTCATCAATATCACACGCTAGCTGAGCTCTACCAATCATTTCGTATCCTTCGTAGCAGCTGTAAATGACTCTGCTTAAGTATCCTACGGAATCATTTACCAATGAGTATTCACCATTAGGTATATCTGCTGGATATCCACACTGAATGCCTGAAAAATATTAAAAGATAAAATGTATTTATTTACTAACTAATGAGATAGCCAACTGCAAATATCCAATATTTTTTTAACCAGTTAACTTAAGAGCTTAATATTTTAAAGTTATGCATAAGCAAAAGGGCGTTAGCATTCCATAAATCAGCTCTCATAACTTTATGTGCTTAAAAAGGGGTTTGTTTTTTTGTTTTCTTAGGTGCTGAATATGTGCCTTTAAAAACTAAGTCAAATTTTTTACTTGTGACAGTCCTCAGTAAAAAGCGTTGATTTCCGAGATTTTGTCACTTAAAATTCGACAAAATCGTCTCTTTGCATCAACTTTGTGATTATCACAGCTATAGAAGTCCATATTTTTATAATTTTAATTTCAGTTTTGTGGCGAGCGTAGTGGAGTGGCTAGCGTAAGTTCTCGCCAGTAAAGAAGATGCCACGGCGTCACCACTTCTGTCTCACATTCAATTATTCTCCTTTTTGTTGCTCGCACACGATGTAAACGACGCGTTTAGACAGCGATAGTTGATTGCCGTCTTTATTTGTATGACGCTTGTGGCATCTTTGTAACTAGTTTTTAGTCTACTAGGTTCTCGGTATCATACATCGAAATTTTTCATCGCTCGTCACCTCACAGAAGGCAAACCACTGTGTAGAATTCTACCTAGTACACCCTATCACGTTGTGGTTCGGAAGCCACGTAAAGCCGGTGGTCCCGCATATCTATGTAAACACAGTTTAGTACACGCCACAGATAAGTACCGCGTTGTATAAAAGGTGCTGTGAAATGCAAAAAATGCATGTTTCAGTGCTTGGATAACGTTGACGGAACAGCGTGAAAAAGGGGGTTAAACATCCAATAACCAGACACCCACGGTACTCTGGTACTTAGGCTTAAAGCCTTCGTGAACTGTCAAACAGATAAAAAAAAATCAACATTAAACTAAAAGTTTTCTTCGAAAATCTGTGTGTTCACAAATTGACTTAACTATACCTGTAATTTTAATATTTTTAATATTTCGAAAAAAAAAACTGTTTTTTAATAAAAGTTTTTACTTTATCGCCATATGTTAAAGAGGGTGATTCAAAAATGTGAAAATTTTATTTAGAGTGCCAATATCTTGAACACCATTGATGTTTTACTGAATCGATTTCATGTTATTTTGGATACTTTTTAGTTGTTCCACCCACCCAATAATATGGTTGACTTTTCGTACACCCTGTATAACTGTGGATCTAAGTGTCATCCATAATTATCAATCTTTAAACAAAAGTAGTCTTATACTTGTTAAATATTCCAATCTTGTTAAGTATTCCAAATACTGATCAAACATCCTCATAAGAATCAGTTTTGCACACTTATTTTCAATTTTTATTTATATTTACCTAATGCTTTATGCAAGATCTACCAATCTAACAACATCAGATATGGCCGATAGCGGTGCTCTCTGTGGTCAAGTCGACCCCAATTTAATTACAATATTAAATAAAAATATTTGTCCGCACTTTAACAGTACAGTCAGGAGTCACCACTGATCTCGATGGATTGCCAATGTTATTACCTGCGCGAAACAAAATTTACATTTCATGGGCGAAAAAACGGTTTGTGCGCAAGCAAGTCGAGGGTAAATGCACCTGGCGCCAAACAGACTATTCGCATTATCGGAAAGAATTTGTCGCGTCGTCCTGGTTTTTTGTTCGGAGTACGGTAGCTAATGAGCGTCACGGACAGAATGAAATGCTTCTTGCCACTGCGGATCTAAATGGAGGTTATCTATGGGAGTCACCAACTACTTTTATTAGAGGTCCTTTTTTAAAAATAACATGACCGTCGCGGTCCGAAAAAAAGACCTCCGGGCCGGAAGCGGTCGGCGATGGCGCGTACCCTTCCTCCACTTCTCGTATTCGCCGCCGCGAACTTGCTCTTCGCGCCAGTTCGTTGGCGCAAATAATAAAATACTTCCCTGACCCCTTTTTTCTTGGTTTGGTCCCCTGGACAAAATGCATAATTATTTTTTTCTTGTTTGGTTAAGGTGGGAATAGAATCTTAAGTGAATTTATAAAGTGTGTATTAGTCTTTAGTTCAATTAGGAAAAAAAAGATTTAATTAATGCAATAATAATAATAAGCTTTATTGTCATGAAAAATATTTAGATATCTTTGTAGTCAAAGCAAAACAATAAATTATATATACATATACAACATAGACAGATACACACACAAATTTATAATAGTAAAAAGAAATACCTTTTATGAAAATGTATCCTCGAAAATTCATTTTAATTGTAATACGCTCTTTTAAGTAAAATTGTTTTAACATATTTTTTAAATTTATTTAGGTTTTTAATATTTTTATAGAATTTGGTAAATGATTAAATATCTTTTTTGATTCATAAATTATAGATTTTTTAACCATAGTTGAATGTGGAATAAGTAGATCAATGCAGGAGTTATTTCTAAAATTATATAAAGAGTGTTCATTATAATTACACCAATATTTTTTATATATTAAACAAACAGTTTCCAATATAAAAATAGCTGTCAGTGTCAATATCTTATGTTTAATAAATAAAGGTTTGCAAGATTTCCTACATTTGATTTTGCAAATAGTTCTTTTAGCTCTTTTTGCAAAATAAAAAACAGATTTTGACTAGAATTTCCCCAGAAACAAATACTTAATTATTGATTCAATTAATTCTAAATTTTTAGTTTTCAGTAGTGGAAAATCAAGTTCAGTAGAAATAATTCTAAGGGCATAACAACCTGAGCTAATTTTTTACATACATTTTCAATATGTTTTGAAAAATTAAGGTTTTTGTTTACATAAATACCAAGAAATTTAGTAAATGAAGGATTATGAATAATTTCATTATTTAAAGTGATATTATTAAGGTGACACCTAAATATCAATATATTTGGTTCATTTATGTTAAAAGAAAATAAATTTGGATCACACCATTGTTTAATTATTAAAATATCTTTTTCGATATTTTTGTTTAAATCATTTACATTTTTATTATGCCACAAAATTGTAGTATCATCTGCAAATATTGTAAATTCGCCATTAATTTTAACTGAACCTAAATCATTTATATATAACAAGAAATAAAGTGGTCCCAATACAGAACCTTTTGGTACACCAGACGTAATACATTTAGCTCCCGATGTTTATCCATTTAAGTTGACAATTTGGCTTCTTTTAGATAAATATGATCTAATCAATTAAAAAAAAAATACCCCTAAAGCCATATATTTCTAATTTTCTTAATAAAATTTCATGATTAACACAATCAAAAGCGTTAGTTAAGTCACAAAAATAGCTTCAGCAATAAGACTGACACTGATTTAGCAGTCTTTACACATGGGTTTTATTCAAATTTGCATTTGGCTATTGCTCATTACAGCGGTGGTGTAAATTTAGAATGAATGTGTGTCTATATTAATTAATTATATGCACACTTTTGGGGTACCAAACAAGAAGAAATAATTATGCATTTTGTCCAGGTGACCAAACCAGAAAAAAAGGGTCAGGTCAGATATTATTTTAGTAGGTGCCCAAACAAGAAAACACCGTTGGCGTATCGACTAGATAGCGCGGAAAAATGAAATTGCCAACTCAAGAAAGTCCGCACAAACTAGGTTAAAATTCGTGATTCCTGAGTAAATTTTTAGCTCTATTATGTCTTGTATTTCTGTGCAACTATTTTTAATAATATTTTAAAAGGTTTGTAAGCTGACCTGAATATTTTGGCATGATACTTACGTTTACATACAGGGGAAATTCATTATAAAATCCAGTTTCCAGGCATGTCCTCATTGTTGGACCAACTAGAAGATGTCCTTCGTCACATGTATATTCTACAACTGATCCTACATTAAAGTTGGGCGCCAACATTGTCGAATTTGGAGGCTGCTCAGGTTTACCACATGCTTTTGGTTCTAAAAAAGTATGTTGGTTAAAAATGTTTTTTGTCCATTGTACAAATGGCATTTCGAGGTTTTTAGTAAGAAAATAAGACAAATTAAAGAATAATTGTTCGCTTTTTGTTCTACTTACGATGTTGACAGATATAATTTAATCGCATATTACAGTCAGTATCTGACCAGAGCCAGCCTTTGGTTCCGTCATATCTGGCACAGTTACCAGTACCAACAGGTAGGTTCCAGAATGAGACCGTTACTTCGTCACCTTTTAACCATTGCCAACCACCTAAAACAAGATTAACATTTATAATTGGTGAAAAACCTTCTTTGTTCATAACAAAAATATACAGTATCGGACTGGGCCACCGGGGAAATGCCCGGTGGGCCAACGCCTTGGGGGCCTTATTCACGGAGGTAAAGCGGGGAAAATCCAAAGTAATAAAAACAATTTGCATTTAAAAATATAATTTTTTATTAATATTTTGCAAATTTATATTTACAATAGCTATGTTTTAAAACAAAAAAAGGTAGAAAGAAAAGAAATTTTTAATAATAAAAGATTGGGATTACGACAACAATGTTTAAAAAATAATAAATTAAGCTTTAAGAAATCAGTTGCATTGATTTCTTAAAGCTGCAGCTCCAATTCGTGTTTATATAGAAGAAAAAAATGTTGTCGTTTTGTTATTTTGTTAGCACTGTTAGAAGCTTATTTAAACCTAGCTATTAAAAAACTGAAAGCACTTTTATGATAGCAACTTTCTGAGTTCTTCATATTTTAAATGCGACTTTTTGTCTTAGAGAAAATATCAACTTTGTTTCTTCAAATGGGACAATGCAATGAAACACCCTATATTTAATTAAGGTTCCAAGGAGAATTAAATGGTAGATACATATCATTACAAAAAATAAAAACCAAATCACAAATTTTGGTTTTTCACACAAAAGTTTTTTCCAAAAGTTTTCGGAATTTTTTGGTTTATGAGTTATGCAACTTCGCGCTAATTTAAACAACTTTGTGTTTTTTACGGTTGCTGAAATCCCAGTGGTCGCCATCGAATTTGGCACACCCTGTACAGGGGGCATTTAAAAATTTTGTCCTGTGGGTTAGATGGTGCCCAGTACGAGTGATTAAATATTTTTAAATGAAGCCCTCTGATAAAGAATTTGAGAATGGCTTAGATTTTGACTCGGATTTTGATTTGTCACTTTTAAATATATCTAAATAAGGCTTTCTAATAAATTTTGTTGGTCAAAAAATGTTGCGCATTAAAGTTATGAACTAATAAATATTCCACTGGACCACCGCCTAATATTAGTGGCCAGTTCCACCTTCGTGGTAACAATAACTTGTAATACATTTGCGAACGGCTTCGATTTTAATTTCTTACCTATTATTATTCTTAAATAAAGCTCTTCAATAAATTTTAATAGTAAAAAAATTTTGCGCATTGAAGTTATGAAGTATTAAATATTCCACTGGGTCAGCTCTTAATTCTAGTCGCCAGTTTCAGCTTCGCGGTACCGAAAAATTGCAATTAATTTGCGAACGGTTTCAATTATAGTTTCTTACTATTAAATATTTTTAAATAAAGCTCTCTAATAAATTTTGATGGTCAAAAAATTTTGCGCATTGAAGTTATGAACTATTAAATACTCCACTGGGTCACCTCCTCATTTTAGTCGCCAATTTCAGCCACGTAGTGACAAAACTTGTAATAAACTTGCGAACGGCTTTGATTTTAATTTCTTTTTATTAAATATTTCTAAGTAAAGCTCTTCTGATAAGTTTAGTCATAGTAAAACAATTTTGCTGCATAATAAAGTTGTGAAGCTATTGAATATTCCACTGGGCAGCTCTAATTAGCCGCCAGTTTCAGCTTCGTGGTAACGAAAAATTTGCAAAATCAATTCGCGAATGACTTACAAATTTTAGATTTTCTACATGTTTAAATATTTTTTAAATAATAACCCTAAGATGAAATTTTGAAGTAGAGCATATTGCGTAATGAGTCATGAAGAATGTAAATTTCGACTGCCAGCTCTAAATGTCTAGTCAAAGTCTCAGTTATCAACATAAATTTCACTGAGAGGTGGTCCTTATTTTAGTAGCCATTTGCCGCTTCGTGGTAACGAACATTTGCTAATAAATTTGCGAACGGCTTTGATTTAAATTTCTTGCTATTAAATATTTCTAAACAAAGCCTTTTTATAAATTTAGATAATCAAAAAATTTTGCTCCAAAAAGTTATGAGCTATTGAATATCCCGCGGCGCTTCCTCGGGTTAAAAATTTCTAAAATAATACGTGACTTGCTTTTGAGTTTTTACTTTTAAATTTTTCTAAATGATCCCACTGATAAATTTTAAAAATAAAAAAAATTTTGTGAATTGAAGTTATGAACTTTAAATATTACACTGGGTCACCTTCTAATTTTAGTCTTCAGTTTTAGCTTCGTGATTATACGAAAATCCCCATGGTCACCCTGTACAAGGGGCCTTTTGAACATTTGCCCGGTAAGCCAAATGGTGCCCAGTCCGGCACTTAAAATATTTTTCTATGAATTTTTTTTCAATAAATTATTTATTTCAAGAAACTTAAAGTTTATGACAGGAAATAATATGCATATAAAAAAAATATTTACAACTAATAAAAATAATATTTAACAATGAACTGTAAAACGACTTTAAACGTTTAAAAATAAAAATAGTGTGTAAATAAAATATTGGTATTTTTTATGATAGTTATTTTTCCAGAAAATATTTTTTAGCAATTTTTTAAAAACAATAAGTTTTTACTATTCTTAATTTTTGTGGTAAACTATTATATATTAGAATTCCATTATGTAAAAGTGACTTTTTGCCAAAATTACTTTTAATTTGAAATGTTTGTAAAAAATCTATTCTTCTGGTATTATGACAATGTAGTTTATTTATAGCTGTTAATTTGATATTTAAATGTTTTTCTTTATTAGGAATGGCCTGAATAACTGCTACTAATTTTTTAATTTATATAACCTCTCCAAATCCAAATATTTGAATTCTAATAATACTACATAAAAATAAATGTTTATATAGTTTTCCCTTGTTTTTTTGTGTAAAAATTTAAAAATTTAGATGCTGAGGTTTGTCTAGTCTCTATAAAAAAGGGAAAACTATTTTATAAAATGGTCAGTGGGTAGCTACCGCCTATAAATGATACGGGGCCCCGGGCCATAGGGCCCCTAAATGTGCAAAATGTGTGTAAGCAAAAATTTGGTGGTAGAAAAAAAACTGTAAAATTGTCGGTTAAATTCGGAAGAAGTCAGGCCCCATAAGGGAAACAATGTTTTTGAAAATTGGGGACCTTTTTTTTGGTATTCAAAATTTTTAAGGGAAACAATGTTTTTGAAAAGTGGGAACTCCTAGAAAGAAAACTACATGCCTGTGTTTTGTTGTTCTGTTATTAAAAACCAACTAATAGTATTCCTACCTATTTCTTGGTCCCTTACTGCTCCCATCCAATACTGTCCCTGTGAGTCACTTCTGTGTCGTTCCATAGTTCCCAACTTATAAAACCTGTTTAAAATAAAATTAAATTACGTAAGTTTAAACAAACTAACACTTTTCCACAATGTATTTTGATGTGTATGTTCTACGAAAGTCTTTGAGATTTTTTACAATTAGAAAAAAATTTAAAATCTTCCTAAAACCCTTCGTTGAGTATATGCTAATAACAAAAAAAGCAAAAACAACACCATTCATTTAAAATTCACGGTTTTTGCGCCTACCAACGTTACAGGTTTTGAGCAATATGTATATCGAGTTATAGGGAGTCGGAACAAATGTATTATTTGTTCCCAACAATAGGACATTAAACTTCTTTGTGTGAAATAAAAAACAGCCATAATAAAATATCATATGAAAAAAAAATGTGAGCAGTACCTAGCTCTAAGACAACAAGAAGAAAGAGATTCAGAACAAACATCCATTCACTTTGGTATTATAAATATTTTAAATACTTTTTCAAGGAGAATTACATTTTTAGTTTCATTTATGTTTTTTATGGAAAATGTGGAAATTCTGTTAGTAACTAATGTAATGAAAAAAAATTATACATTTTTTCTATGATAATAATAAGGGTCTAGCTAGGGATAACCATTTTTGAGGCTCCTCATATTATTTATTTCCTTTAAATAATTTATGTAAACTTAAGCAAAAGTGTGAAGAGTACCAATTAATAATGAAATTCAGTTTTGCTTTTCTCTGCATTGCCGTCCCATAATCAGCTTTTAAAAATATAATGACAGTGACTTCATTTTACATTACATTTAAATGTTCCAAGATCGAATTTTTTTTTCTGAGCAACTTTCTCATTTAATTATTTATTTATTAAAAGGAAATGCTCCCAACGTAAAAATAAAATTTAACAGTAAAAAAAATAAGAAAATGATTATTGGATGTTTTCATGGTTGGGGGTCAATTTGACCCCACGCGCCTACTTACGTAACACAAAGGCACATAAGTACAAAAGTTAATTTTTGAGAGCAAACTAAGATTTACACTGAGTTAGGAAAAAATACCGCCACGCGTCAACATCTTAAAAACCGTCAAAAATACGTTCACAAAAGTTTGCTGTTTAAAAATTTTTCGGGCATGCAAAATTGAGTGGACTGCAATAACTTTGGCGTTTCAAAATGTTTATCTATACCAGGGATTCCCAAACTGTGCGTCGCGACGCCCCAAGACGTCGCACTGTCCTCCCAGGGGCGTCGTGTGCTGGAAGCGACAAAATAAGGGAAAGGGACGGAACTTTTTTTTTTTTGGCATTAATTTTATTTCTGAAGCCTAAGGCGCCACAAATGGAAGTACCTTATTTTTTTTTTTTTTTGGTCTTTAAGTACAAGGCAACCCGCTTTTTAAGACTTGGTGCGATAAAAAGAGAAGGATCGTTTTTTTTGGTCATCATTTCTATATCTGTTGGGCCCCTCGACTTTTCGGCACTTGAAGGGTGTGGTGACACAATTGAAAGCTTCCAAGGGGTTACAGTCCAAATAAGTTTGGGAACCCCTGATCTATACCACTATAGTCCCTGGGCCAGTAATGAAATTGACTTCATGATAATAACATTTTAAAGCCTTTTTGGAGGGATTCCTTTTGACGGCGCTTTAACCCAGACTTTCAATGTCAAATGTTTCTGGTGTCGGACTGGGCAAACGCGTCCCTTTTTTATCGGAACAATGTTTTACATGAAATTTTTTTAACATTGTGCAGAAAATCGTTACAGTTACGAAACCCGCCTTACTCGATACCCAAAACATGTCCGTATTGTCCATGGGTCCTATGGTTTCGTTACCGTAACACTTACGATTTTGGTGCAATGTTTAACAATTGCATGTAAAACATTGTGGTAAACTTATCCGACAAAAAAAGTGACGCGTTCGCCCAGTCCGACACCCAAACATTTGACATTGACAGGAAAACATCTAAAAAGATTTTAAAAGTGTTATTATTATGAAGTCAATTTTATTACTGGCCCAGGGATTACTAGCTGAAATATTAAAAGTATATTTCAACCCGCTAAAGCTGCGTTTACAAAATTTGGTATTTAGCATGTACAATTTAAACAATGATGTGTTATCCAATTTTCCATTTTTATTTACTACACAAAATTTGTTTGTTGTCTTAAATGTAGTATATCATTTATTTTTATTGCAATTAATAGTAAGGCCAAATCTAGTGATATAAGGAATTTTAGAGTTCTATCTCTATTAGTTGCTCAGAAATAGCTAAAGCTGAGATATTTAGGCGTTGCGATATTTTATTAAATTTGTGGTGTTGACATATCTCAGTAACTAGTGGAGAGATAATTTCGAGATTAAAGATCTTGTGTTGGTAATGTTAAAAAGTTAATACCATAGAATAAAAAAGAGTATTTAAAAAATATTGTTTACGAAAAAAACACACTTAGTTTTACCTTGCAGGGCTGGATTACTTTCATCTACTAAGGTTCCACCTCTGGTTCTGCAAAACTGCAAAGCGTCTCTAAATTTCATTGGATTCCTATTATAAAACACGTAACACTTTCCATTGTACGTCGCAGTGCTACCTGGTGGCTGATCTCTGAACTGTGGACACCTGACAAAAGGCAAAAAATAAATTAATTGCTTGTTTAATAAATATTTCAGGGATTTTGCACGAGATTTATTGTTCCAATTAAAGTCCTATTTTTATACAGGGTGTCTTAGAATATTTAGGCAATCTTTCAGATTGATATAGAACACATATAAATCGTATGCTAAAGTCTTATATGTTTTTCTACACCCACACCTTTTACACAGAGATATGTGTCCTTAAAGGACGCCTCTGAAAATAGTTTTTTTTAATAACTTTAATAGTATTTGGTGTAATGTACCATTTTTTAATTATAATAAATATAGGCTAGGACTTCTTAAAATGGTATTTTTGTAAAACATTTACAGTTTTAGTTTACCAGGGGCGAACTAACCCTAACTCAATGGAGCTAATTATTTTTACACTCTGTATAATAGAGAAATAAAAATTGTATTTTTGGATAGCTGAAACCCTAAGCTAAAAAAGTAATTCTTGTAAGATGTAGAAAACGATAAAATTGAAAACAGTTTATTCTGCTTCACTTAGCACTAAAAATACTCATAAAAGGATTATTTTTGAAGTTACTAAAAAAAAACAAAAAATCTTTTTTTTAGAAAACGCTTAAAGATATCGCCATTAAACAAGAGTAGTTTAGGGTTAAGCTTTCCAAAAATATTTTTTCCTATTATAAAGGGTGTAAAAATAATTAGCATCAGTGTTTTAACCTGGATTTATAGTTTGACTCGTTTTTGTTTTCGTTTGACGTTTGCAATTTACAGATGAAACAATGACGTCCCATTTATCAATTTATACATTCTGTTAATCGTTTCCGTTCATCGTTTGAGCTGATCAACTTTTAAACTTTTCAGTTTGGCAATTTATCTTTCTCTTTGTTTTATGGCTCTGATACTAAGTCAGTTCGCCAATACTCCCGTTCTGGTCATATGAGCTATTGCTCATAAGCTTTCCAGCTTTCTCCGTGGAAAATCTGGATAATCGAGGCCGAAACTCCCAGACTTTCCTAGCATATGAATAAAAAATACTTTTAACAACTAATGCTAGTATCGCGCATAACCGTCACTTTTACCACTGACGTTTCTCCCTAAGACGCACCTCCTCGACCATATGAACACCAAAACGTAAAAACCTCAGGCTTTAGGAATCTTCACTTACAGCGCTTAGCCCAGAAGAAAGAAGCCCCAATTTAGCGGGAATCATTTCTCAATCCCCAAGGGTACAGAAAACGCCCGTACGACACCTTCAGCCGCCTACCCGGAAAGGTTCTGTAACCTTCTACGTAAACGTGACCGTACTACCGCAGAAAGAGTGCTGTTTGGCATTGACATAAAACTTGTATTTTCCTTAACCTCAAAATAATTCGTATAAATTGTCACGTATGCATCAATAGTTCTGAACGGCAAACTAGAAAATTTACCATATTAGAAACCGAAACGTCAAACGGCGATCGGTAACGGAAACGTCAATCTATAAATCCAGCCTGAGGGTTGATAACTAATATTTATCATATTAGAAAAAAATTACCAAGAAAACGTTATTGAAGAATGTTAACGGCGTCCATTAAGGGGAACATATCTCTTTATGTGGGAAAAGGAAGATTTCGAAATAGTATATTACATTACAAGGGTGGAAAAGGAAGAAAGTCATTTTCACACGAGTACTGTACACTATTTTTCGTACGACCACAAGTTATTTACCAAAAAAAAACAATAAAAGTTGTTTTGTCTTTACCGAAAAAATAAGAAAACAATTGAAAACTTTGCATCACTAGGGTGATATATACTTTTCCTTACTGCGATATATTATACTGTTTAACAATATTTTTATATCAAAAATTACCTACCTAGTCGCTTTTATTATTTAAGAATTAAAAAAGGTCCTCATTAAAAAAAAATATTTCATGGCTTTTTCAGTGTAAATCCCATTAACAGCCTGATAACTCCAAATTTATTTTAAATAACAATGACCGCGATGACAGCTTTATATTATACTTTGCAACACTAGTGTTGTAAAGTACTTTGCAACACTAGTGTGATATAGGCATTTTCTATGCATGAAAACAGTGTGCTATTTACTATTTTCACATGTGGGCGTAGGAAAACAAATTTACAGAAACTTGTCATATTATTTTCATGTGTTCTCTATATGAATCTGGTAGGTTGCTCACATTTTCTGGGACACCTTGTATAAAGATGGTACTAAAATTAGTATATTACATTACAAGTGTGGAAAATGGATGGATGATTTCACACGAGTGGGAATATTGTAGCACGAGGCGTTAGCCGAGTGCGACAAACCCAAGAGTGTAAGAAAGTCATTTTCACACGAGTACTGTATACTATTTTTCCTACGACCACAAATTATTCACCAAAAAAAATTAAAGTTTGTCCCTACAGAAAAATAAAAAACAATTGAGAACTTTGCAACACTAGGGTGATTTTTACTTTGTAACATTAGTGTGATATGTACTTTTCCTCACTACTATATTATACTGTTTTTAACAATATTTTTACATCAAAAATCGCCTATTTAGAAGCATTTTATAACTTTTATCATTTTGGAATTTAAAAAGACCCTCAGTTTATAAAAATTGTATGGTTTGGTTAGGTAATAACGGTAATAGTTTAATACGGTTTTCTGCTATTTTAAGGGTTTTTAAAAATTATTGATACTTACATATTTTAGACACTCTTCTAAATACAACGTAAGTGGCGCATATCCAAAATATTCCGTTTTTTAAAAATATCAGTAAACAAACTTACGGGACCGGGGGTGAAAAGGGGTGCTGGGTGGGGTAAAATTGGTAAAACGAGTTAGTGAAACTAAACATCATATGTAAAATTTAGTAAAAATTACATTTTTCCTCATATTTTTGAGAAAAAATATAAAAAAATTGAAAACTGTAAATACATAACCTAAAGTTTTAAAAGTATAAAAAACAACTACCATTGTTTTTATATTATTATTATTAATAAGTTGTAAATTCTTTTACTTTAAATAAAAAACATTTGGAATTACATCTCTCAACAAATATCACTTCCAAAACAATGCAAGTCAGAAATGCGCAAATTCTAGACGCCACTGGATTGATCAGCTTTGATTTTACCCAGTCTTACCAACTTTTCTCCGTGGAGTGCCCTTCCTTGCGTCACGACTCGAACCGCCTAAAAGTTAAGGATATGTCGCAACCTTATAAATATAAACTAACCATGCAGAATATGGAAAGCATTTGGCAACGTCGGAAGGGTCCGATTCTATTTATGACTGGATGAAAGAAAGTGGATTCATAAAGTGTGTAATTAGCCTCAGGTTTAATTAAAGAATTAAAGAAAAAAAAGATTTAACTAGTTGTTTGAGTACACGAAGACAGAGAGAAAGGAATTTGATCTATAGGAGTTTTTCTCTGGCGCTTTAGGTCGAACGGTCAAGCGGCAACGCTGCCTCTATAAGTGCGTGCTCAAAGGAAGGAGGGAGATTTTTAATTTGATCTACTTAACTGACAACACTGTGCCACTGAGCGAGCCGAGCAGTCAGTGAAAGTTGTTTTTGTGGTTATGTCTATTTTTGTTTATGTTTTTATTTTTTCGAAAATTGTATTATTACTGTTTTTAATATTAGAAGAAAGCTTATACTGTGTAGTAACTTAACATTAATAAGATGATTTTCGCTAATTTAGGTTCTACTGTTTAAGGTAAGTAAAAAGTTTTAACTGTCACTACAATAAATATGTCACTTGCAAAACCAATAGCAGTTTTTAGAATGACATCATAATATATATCACACGAGTGCGGTAAAGTACTTTGCAACACTAGTGTGATATAACGCATTTTCTATGCATGAAACCAGTGTGCTATTTGCTATTTTCACAAGTGGTCGTAGGAAATAATTGTTTTTGTTATAACCGTACTATTCTAAAATTTTAAATACTTTATTTTTCTACAGATCTAGTTATTCTAAAAATTACAATAAGTACCTTTCTATGGGTAAAGCTTGATCAGTATATACGAATGCCTCACAAATAGATAACTGGTTTGCAGTAGGTACTTCCAAATGAACACTGACAAAAGCTCCAGGCATTGGTGGGTTGCACGGAAGGAACAAGGGTTGACCTTCTTCCAGAAATCCAGTAAATCGGTTACAGATGGGATTAGTACCTAAATCTGGCCTATTATTGCCAACTCTGACTACGATTGTAGCTGGTTTATTGGCACCTAAAAAAAATAAAGCATATTTAAACGAGAGAAAATTTAAAATAATTTTAATATTTTAAATACAAACACCCCTTTTGATTTTTTTTATTGCAACACTAAAACCCCTTTTTAGTGACATAACACAACATGTTGGTAATTTTTAAAATGACGACCACACAGCAATAATTATTCACGACATTTTTAAATAAATGATTTTTAGCTACCATCTTAAAAAATTAAAATATACAGTGCATTCCAGTCAGAACGAGCCACCCTTAATAACTGCGTTATTTGTACATTTATAAAAACCTTGGAACACGTCAATTTTTATTTTTAGGGGGACATATTTTTGTATTAAAATATACTTGTAAAGGGTTATCCCCTCCCTCACCAACACAAACGTCAAAAGTTTAAATGGGAAAGGGGGTCAAGTGGTACATCATTTTAAAGCTCCTGACCAGTACTTTATAACCCTAGAGTATAAAGTTAATATCTATACCTACTACAAAATGACGGAACTTTAAATATTACCCAAATACCTAATTGGGATCGCTGTATTTCGAAACTAATAAAGTTAGATGTTTCTAATGTGGTATTTTCTTAAAGCTCTTTTAAAAATCTTTTAATGGTAATACTAGTGATAATATACAGGGTGGAATAAAAAGTGTATATTTTTTTAATGAAGCACCCTGTATATTATATTACCAATAAAAAATCTTTAAGAAAATACCACATTAGGTACATCTTACTTTATTAGTTTTGGAAATATGGCCATCCCAATCAGGTATTTGGGTAATTTTTAAAGTACCGCCATTTTGTAGTAGGTGAAGATATTAACTTTATAATCTAGGGTTATAAAGTACTCGTCAGGAGCTTTAACATGATGTACCACTTGACCCCCTTTCCCATTTAAACTTTTGACGTTTGTGATGGTGGGGGAAGGGGATAACCTTTATAAGTAAATTTTGACGCAAAATTGTTTTCCCTAAAGATAAAAATTAACGTATTTTTAGGATTTTTTTAAGTGTATGTGTATTGTGCGATGTCATCAGAAAAAGATATTAGTGTAGAAGTAAAATAGAAAATAAAATAATGTATAGTTTTTAAACTTCTTAAAAAATTCCGGATTTTCTCTTGTTCTTACATTAAAACCTGAAATTACGTAATGCGTGTATAATGGACCATTTTTAAATTTCACAATCTTCTTAGCAATATTTTTTTTTTTTGATGTTGTTTAATTTTTTTTATTAAAGTAATTTTTGGTCGCCATTTTGGAAAAAGTAGGCATTTGTATTTAAAATTAAAGAGTTTATGGTATCTACTTCTGATAAAACCGGAAGTAATTTTGAGGTTATGATAACGCCAAAAAATGCTAATTTATGCTTTTATTACATTGTGAACATTTTAATGGTTTGTCTTAAAATCTAAGATAAAATTTGAGGGTCAACAACTTCCTGTGTACCCCGGTATAAAAGGTATTTTAATTAGTAATCATAAGGGTAATCATTTCTAGGTAACCCTTGTCTTCCATGTTGCAGTACGCTGTAGAAATACTATTTATAAAAAATATATATAATTTACAGGGTGTCCGCTAACTAATAGTACACAGAAAAGCCACATTTCCCATGCCAAAATATTAAGATTTAACATTAAAAATATCCATGTGTAAAAGTTAATAATTAGAATGTTTTTAATCTATTTCTTTAATTTTTGATACGTTTTGAATATTTTAATTAAACTTGGGGTCTAGGGGTTTGTTGATATTAGCTATTCAATTCTGATATTATTTGTTTTGTGTAAACTAGAGATCGCTAACTACGTACGTTTAATTTCTCTAAATTGTCGCAACTTTTTGTGATACTCTATATGTACCATCTAAGTCAACCAGTAAATTCTCCTATGCTTTCTACACAAAAAAGTTATACTTTATAAAAATGTGTTTTAGCAACCGTTTTCTAGATATTTACATTTAAGTAGTTTAGTGCAACAAAAAAGTATATACAAATAAATATTTTTAAAAAATAAACCGACTTTAAAAAGATAAATAGAACATACCCAAAATTTAAAAACAATGAATAAAAAAAATAGAAAAATGAAAGTCTTATAAAATCTCTATAAACAATCTTATAAAAAGGCCTTTTTAAAAATGTCATAGCCGACTATGGGTTCCATTTTAAAAAATGCAAGTTTATATCGTAGCTCAAAAACGGAC
The DNA here is from genome assembly GCA_014170235.1 of Listronotus bonariensis. Classification (NCBI taxonomy): domain Eukaryota; kingdom Metazoa; phylum Arthropoda; class Insecta; order Coleoptera; family Curculionidae; genus Listronotus; species Listronotus bonariensis. The sequence continues at coordinate 70,942 of JACEGR010000587.1, forward strand.
TACTATATTAAATATTGGATATTACCTTTTTGTTGAGAAGATAATTATCTACAAGTTTTCTATTTAAACTTTTTTCTATTTCAAATATTAACTGAGCTACAGGTAAAAAGAGATTTTTGGAAAAAACGGTTTTTCAAAATATCTAGTAAGCCATGATTTTTTTGGACGATACAAATAGTGTTTTAAACTAAGCTCTAAGAACTGCAATTCTTTCCCAATTTAACCAACTCTGTAGCCGCAGCGGTTTCTAAGATTTCTTCACCAAATATCGAAAAAAGCTCGCCCTGTATATCAAAACCTAACTTTTTGGTTTTAGAGAAAATGGCGTTTAAAAATATCTAAATGACAACACAATACGCAGTTTTATCGAAAAGAAATGAACATTACAAAAATTTAAAATTCTTAAAAGAGTTCTTTTAAAAAATATCTATCTTTAGAAACCATTATAATACTACTCTGTTTAACCAGAAGTGCTTTAAAATTTGAATTTCTAAGTATGATAACTCTGGTTATTTTAATAGAACACCCTATATATTTCTAAGATTTTAATTTTTTAAACATTCCCATTATAAAATCTATAACCTATATTATTTTTGGTAAATACCTATGCATATACCACATTATTTGTACCTTAAAAAAACTGTTACCTACGCTAACGTATAGTTTACGCCATTTTAAGACCTGTTTCGCCACAATTAATGTAAATATAAATAAATGCAAACTCTCCGTTTTCCGCTTGATATATTTTTCAATGAAAAAACATATTTAACATGCACATTTTTTATACACATGCAAAATCAAATAAAAGCTCTGATTTCGTTTTCCGCATCTAACGAAGGAAAGTGTTATCTCTGATCTATTTTTTTGCCGTATCACGAACTAACCACATTAAAGCTACATGCATTTACTTTTTCGAGTCATTCTGCATTTAATAACAATAAACCATCACTTTAAAGTAAATTTCCTTTTTATACAAAGTGCATTGTCTAATATTTTATTCTATACAAACAGAGAGACAAATAATAAAAACGTGAAGCTATTTTCACTTTTTCTATACGAAATTATTTCCCGTAAAAATGAAATTAGATAAAAATGCAAGCAAGCTAAAAAATGACTGCGGTTTTCATGGTAGAACGCTTCATTTGTTTAATAAAATTCCTTAATATAATTATTGATGAACACCTTTCTTTTTATTACTTTTTATAAAGTATAGCATTGTTGCGATGACAATTAACACAGCTTCAGAAATAATTTCTGATATCAGCATGATGTCATACGAGCTGTTTTAAAGTTATTGGATAAAAAGATTTATTAGTTGACCGGCGAGCTTGTAAGACCTAAACCCATTGGATTACCCCCTTTGAGGATATTTTATGAGCCTAAAAATATATTTCGTAATAATTCTCTTCAATATTATTTATTTGTCTGCTTTTGTATGAACTTTGACTCTGTTATTATGTCTTGTAATTTTTACGTATTTTTTTCTTTTAATTTAAAAGTTTATTAATAAACAATTTATTTAACTTTATAATTTTTACATAACTATTAAACAACTAAGTTGCCAATTAATAATTCAAGTCTAAAACCACTGCAGCTACAGAGATAGTTAAATGGGAAAAGAATTTTAGTTTTTAAAGCCTAGTTTAAGTCACTTTATTTTCTTTAAAAAGTCATGGTAATACAGGGATCTTAAAAACTGCTGCAGCTACAGAGATGGTTAAATGGGAAAAGAATTTTGGTTTTTAAAGCCTAGTTTAAGTCACTTTTTTTTCTTTAAAAAAATCATGGTTTACTAGATATTTAAAAAAAGTATTTTTTAAAATGTTTTTACCTCTGTAACTCAGTTAATATTCGGAATAAAAAAGTTTAAATAGAAAACTCGAAGATAATTATCTTTTTAATAGAAAGGTAAAATCTGATATATAATGTAACGCTCTGTATTTCAGTTTTTTAAATGAGAACCATAGTTGGCTATGACATTTTTAAAAAGGCCTTTACCCCTAAAAAAATGTCGTAGCTCAAAAACGGACTACTACATTAAATATCAGATAACACCTTTATATTAAGAGGATAATAATTATCTACAAGTTTTTAATTTACACTTTTTTTCTATTTCGAAAGTTAACTGAGCTACACAAGAAAAACAAGTAAGTAATTTTTTAATTCTAAACAAGTTTTTCGTATAAAAAAATCGATATTGTTAAAAATACTTTTCCCTTGAGCAAAATTTACATTTTTCAACATACTTTGTATACCACTGCAAAAAATTAATATCTGATAATTAAATTTTGGGTTTTAGACCATGCAGAACTTTTATAAAAAATAGGGGTAATTTTCTAGGAACCGGCGGCAACTCCGATTTTGACGAAATTTGGTATATGGGAGTTTTTGGGGCGCTGATCACGAATCTGAAAGAATTATTGGCGAAAACGTTTCGTTCTCGAGATATCCATCATCAAAGTTGGTATTTGAACTAACCTTATTTTTACTGTATTCCCCCTTCTTTTTGCACACAATTCTTGATTTAAAGCTAAAGTGGCACACGGTATTTGATTTTCACCTTTTAAAACCTCGTTTTTATACTTATTTTGTGTATGTATGGTTGCCGCATTATCAAAGAAAAGCAACGCAATTTAATGCAAAAATAATGTAAAAATGTAAAAAAACGAGGTTTTAAAAGGTGAAAATCAAATATTCTGTGACACCTTAGCTTTAAATCAAGAATTGTGTGCAAAAGAAGGGGGAATATAGTGAAAACAAGCTTAGTTTAAATTTGAACTTTGATGATGAATATCTTGAGAACGAAACGTTTCCGCCAAATAATTCTTTCAGATTCGTGATCAGCGCCCAAAAACCCCGTATACCAAATTTCGTCAAAATCGGATTTGCCACCGGTTTCTAGAAAATTACCAAAATAGGTTTATTTTGTAAAATCAATAATAAAAGAGTTTCCCATATGGTGCGAGCCTAAGTAGACACGCTGTATACAGGGTTGCCTACCAGAATTTGATCGATTCTTTTAAAATGAGAGACCCCGAATATTTTTGCATATTTGAGACTCTAATGTTTTTCTATACATGTGTACAATGTCAGACTTATCAATTTTTAAGTTTTTAAAAAAATTAAATTGTACTTCAAATAATTTAATATTACATGCCTGTATTTAAAAATTTTGAGTTTGTTTTTTCTTATATAATACACTTTCTGTGTTAACAAATCTCAAAAGTATTATTTGTAATTTGTTTTTTGTCGAAAGCTCTTTTTTAAAAACATGCAGCATAATTCCTACGAGAAAATAATTTCTTTCACTTTACATTTATGCGAATCAACTAACTTATATTTGCTAAAATTCGTTGTAGGAATTGTAAATAAATAATAGTTAAAAAAAACTAAAAACACGCTTTTATATGCAACCGAACTAAAAATTAGAAAATAATTTTTCATTAAAAAAGATTGTCACTTCAGAGTAAAAGCGTGGGGTGCTTAATATATTAAATGTTATAATTATTATATTTGCCAATATCTATGAGGGAAAAGTTATGAAAAAATAGTAAAATGCACCCCACGCTTTTACTCTGAAGTGACAATCTTTTTTTTAATGAAAAATTATTTTCTAATTTTTAGTTCGGTTGCATATAAAAGCGTGTTTTTTTAGTTTTTTAAACTATTATTTATTTTTCATTTTTTTGTTCGATATGCATGTATGTATGTAAAAATGCTCCAGTTTATTCACTAAAAAATTCCTTCGCCATTTTGTCAAGAGTATCTAATAAAAGCGTGTTAAAAACACAGTTTTCTTTAAAGTTCTTGAGAAAAGTTTGGGATGTTGCAAAAAGATGGCAACACAGGTGTTAATAATCTAGCTAAAGGATTTTTTTTTATCCTGGCGATTCTAATCAGGATAACGGGATACTGTTTACAGATTATTGCATTGTCATGGGTCCTTGATACGTGTGCAAAGTTTCAAAGAAATCGAATAGCTGGAAGTTGGTAAAAATTAGGCTCAAAGATTCCGTTACATAGATAGATAGATAACTAGATAGATAGTTACAACCCAAGTTAATAAAAGCGTGTTAAAAAGTAAGTAAAACAGCCAGCACGTAAAAAATTCTTGAAAATCTGAAAATTTGTATAAGCAAAATATCGGTCCAAGCCTACTATGAATTTGTCAACAGAGGCCCATAAACATATTTGAAAGATCAGCGTGTTATAAGGAAAGCATTTGGAATACAGTAACGAAAGATGATAAATGCACTTGTAAAATATAAAATATGTGCCCTAAAAACCTTAGCAAAATATTATTTTCCTAATATTTTTAAAGTATTCATCTTTTTAGTTAAAAATGATTCTAACAGGCTGATTTTTTAATACGTCAAAATAACTCAAAATAAATAGCGATAGAGGCTTTAAGTCTATTATAAAAATTGGTTATTTACTAAAGCTCTATTAGACTTAATAATAACATACAGCCATATTTTAGGCGCTATAGAACCCCGAAGCACTAATATAGCACCCTGCATATAGTTTTTTCCTATTTTTCATTGGAGAATTAGCCCTGAAAGTTTGTCGATATATGTAGTTAATAGACACTGAACACCTTGTATATATTTTTTAAATATTTATCAATTAACTTACCACAGCAAGGTTTTCCAAAATCAAGCCGCACCAACTGTACCATATAAGGTTCCAACAAGTTAACATACCACCATGGTGTTTTTTCTGGTTTTGTTAAGGTACACGTTTCGCTGTTGTAAAAGCGCTGGTACTGCCATCTATGGCTTTCTGCGGGATACCTCCAGCTTCTGTTGAGACCTGCATGGGGGCTTTTCCAGCAGCTACATTAAGAACTGAAAGAAAAAAATACAGTATTTAAATCATCAAAAAAAAACTAATGATAAAACAAAAATTATTTAAAAAAAGTACGACAGATAACAAGTCCTAGTTATTTTATAAACAGAGACACAAAAGAAAGGTAAAAATAAAGTAAAAAATCTTTTCTTCTAGGAATATTTAAAATAATAAGAGAACTAGAAGCAGTGCCAAAATTTCATGACTTTTTGTACTATATTTTCTTGTCTCCCCGGTAATTCAGTGAACAGAGTCTTTGATCTCTAACCCAGAAAGCTCGGGTTTGATCCCTAGCCGGGAAAACGGTTAAGTTATTAAAGCTAAGGCAAAAATAACTACTGCGTTATCTAAAGGGTGATGTACAATGCAAATACTGCATGTTTCAGTGCTAAATGAAACAAAGAGAAGTTAACAGTGAGCGTTTCGTGTAATTTTATATAAAACAATAAAACAAATCGATATTTACACTTAAACTGCAGACACAAAAATCCGCCTTTGCACGTTTTGCTTCATTGCAGCATTTTTAACGGAATTTATGATGATAACCACCAAAACACTTAGCACAAATTGTAGACCAATTCTTTTTGTATTTTTATTACATTTATTTAATAAATCATAAAAAATTATATTTAAAAAATACTATATTAACTGCAAGAACAGCAAGCAAAACTTGACCATAAAATGTCATTTTCCACTAGGATAGTTTAAAATATTCCGATGAGGGCGCTAATAACGTTGCCAAGTCGATTAATTTTAAAAAAACAATACCATCAATAATTATCTTTTAAACTGACAAATTACAGTTTTAAAAGTTTAGAATTTTTAAGTAAATTAATGGTTTGAGAGCCCAAGAGGGATTTCGGGATTTACTACAGCGCGGCAGATTAGTATACCGGAGTATACCTTGTCCCCGGTTAAGTACCTCCACTCAAATATGAACCCCGTATACAGGGTTGATCGTAAAAATAAAAATATATCCATCAAAAATTTCCGAGCACGTCAGATTAAGATAGGGTGAGGTGATTACATGCTAAACAGTGTATATTTCACTAATCTGACAATTTGAGAAATAAGTAAAGAAAGCGGAGGGCTATAAAGTTGTAAAAAAGGTTATTTTGACATTCTCAAACGGTGGCTATTTTTTTATTTTGAAAAAAATACTTGAGGGAACCAGTCCAAGTAATAACAGTATTATTATGACATATTTAAAAATCTATAGCTGCTTTCCCCACCGATGAAAAGGTATACATTATATAACAAGCTTTACAACCCAGTAAGGTCTCTATGACGCTCGAGTAAATCCTCATTTAGGATTGTGGGCGCCATTACTATAACTGATTTTACAGCTGCACTTATTTCAACCTACATACATAGTTATAAAACTATCTGAATTACCATTCAAACACCTTCCCTAAAGGACAAACAAATCAGAAATAAATACGTTACCTTTTTAAAAGGGAATCTCTTTTTTATTTTTATGCCTTGACAATTTTTTTATTTGGAAGTGTACCGCTTTTGAATTCTATTGCCCACTTACTCAACTCATCATTTAATCCATATTCTGTTTTGGCACATTTGACCCCATTGCCAATAATATTGTATCCATTGTTTAAAACATAATAATAAATATCTAACGGGATACATGTCCATATTTAATAGACACTGAGATATTTAAAAGGGAGTAGTCGCATTTCTTTAATGTTAGATCAACTGCTTAATTTAATCATTGAGGTTGAAATAAACTTATTAAATATTTTAAGTGACTCAGTACATTGAAACCTGTAAAGTTTAGTGTAAAAAACTGCCTAAGGGGTCACCTTACTTGGACTGAAACTTTTGGCGTCAACGAACGTGATTTCTTAGGAAATGTTGCCAGACTTTAGCTAATTATTTTACATTATTAACCTTCTATCAGCAAATACTTTCTCCAGCAGACTAACTATTAAATTATAATGATTTTTTGAAAATTAAAAAAAGTCTGGTGAACAAGTTTATAAACATATTAAATAAAAATTAAGCTCCAAAAAATATGCGCGATAGCAATTTGATTCAGACAAAGTTTTTAAGGGCTTATTAGCACATAAAAAATGGCAATTCTTATAAACAAAAATAAACTAAAAATTGTGTTTAGTTTTTTGTTAAAAATTTTACAAATAATTACATCTAAGAAATTAAAAAAAAAAAACACCGAACACAAAAAAGGAAATTTCCAATATAAAAACCCCAACTTCAGGGACTCCACTTCCAATCTTTACATACTTTTTAAGGGTGAAAATGCCGGTATATCACTTAAGATATTTTTTTATAAAAATAAATAACAGTTTAAAAACTTGAAAAAAATTATGCCGTAATTTTGAACGAAAAAATCTCGATGACAAAAAAAAAGTGGATTGTTCAAAAAATTACCTCGTTATTAATTAACTATTTTTTTTCCAATCTCTGGGCTTATAAATTATGGCATAAAAATTTAAATAATTAATCTATAATTTTGCTTTGTAGAGCTCTCTCTTTTAGGTACTTAATAAAGTTAGCCGTGCTTGTTGCTGCTCCGGTGGGGTCGGCAGCGTTGATCACCGGAGTTAAGCATTGAGGAGCGCGGACATAACTTGATGGGTGACCGGGCGTCCGCCGGTTTTGGGCGGGCACCATCCAGAGTTATGGAATAAATAACGTGCGATGGGAAGGTGTAGGGGTCAAGGCACAGCTACTCATAGACTTCAGCACACCACTTAGGGGGGACGATGGTCGGACCTAGGTGGAAGACCCCAAAAAGGCAAAAAAAGTTAGAACATTTTTAGGCAACCCTATGGTAAAACTTTTGTTTAAATATACTATATTTGATATAAAACTGTTTTTATCTGTATACAGATGGGTAAAGATCGGTTCCTATTCGGATCTTAGATTATAAGGGTTTGGTTGTTTAACGTACGAAACAAACTACAAAAAAAAATACAATAGATAATTAAAATTAAGCTAGCAACATTGTTAAAAAGCCCTTATCGGCGTAATTTTAAACTACTATAAGAGCTCATGACAATTGATAGTCAAGTTTTTCTTATTATTGAAGTAGTTAATATAGTGTTTTATTGAATAAATTCAATAAAAACTACAATAAGAATTAGTCTGCAATTTGTGCTAAGTGTCTGGGTGGTTGTCATTACAGATTCCGTAAAGTGTAAATATTCAACAACTTATGTTTTGTCACTTTACATAAAATTACGCGGAACGTTAGCTGGTAACTTATTTTTTGTTTTATTTAGGTTTTTGGACAATGATTAGATTAGATTAGAAGAGGGCCGGGATAACCCATGCACTGAAGCCGCTCGGCTTATTGTGCGCCCTGTCTTTTTACGTCTGGGTGATGTCAGCCAGACGGGACCTACAGCTTAACGGGGGTCCGAACCACGGTCCTATGAGCGACAACTTAAGACTTCGTCCACACCCAGGGGGCACTACTGAACCTACCAACTGAGTGGGGTCCGCATGTCTACGGTTGCGCAGGACACGACAAAGTGTGTTTCGGTGCCCTGGTCCTTTGGTGGCCTTCAGCGTCGATACATTTTGCACTTTGTCCGTCTGGTGTTGAGCTAACCACTAAATTTCCTACCAACTTATAAATAAGTATTTGACCCTCAGCAGGATTCGAATTGGACAATGATGCCTAATATTTTTTCTAAAATTTAATGCCTTGTTTTCAAAAGTGCTTTTGCTTCTAGCCGAGACACAAACCAAAAATCGTATATTTCTGTAAATATGGTAAATATGTTCGACACTTTTGATCTAGATATCCAGTTTTATCAGCTGATTGACCGAAGTTGCAACACTGCTGCTCCTTTATTTGAATTCCCTTTAGGCGTAAAAACAACTCCCTTTTGCAAAAGAGTCTAGTATAAAAATATATATAATTTACAACATCTTTTAGTTTCTACTGGGATGTGTTTTATCCAAATATTTTTAATATAATTTAAATAATTTAAATTGGACAACATTGGCGAAACAGGAGAAATAGATAAGTTAAACATCCTAAAACCCGGCATCAACGGTACTTTGGTACTTAAGCCTTTTATGCTGTCACAAAGAAAAAAATAGCAAGAGAAGAAAAAATACATTTGGGGGTTGCCCTCTAATGGACTGTTCAACTTATTATAACTTTAAAAATTATGTAAAATGTTTAAAATTTACATATTTTTGTAGTTATATGTTGGGATGGGTTTTTAGCGGATTTTTCGAAAAGATTGTTTACATGCCCACATACGACAGGTTAAAAACCTTAGCGTTGTTAACCTCGACCCAGTGCCGGGTCCATCTTTCAACCTTGGCCTTGCTCGTGGTTTCAATGGTACCTATGTGATCCGACCACGACTATCAATAAAATTATAGACTTAAGTGTTCCGTAACTTTATTTAAAAAAATATTAATTTTTTTCTGTATTAGCAGTTTGTTGTCCATTACTGTTAACAGTAAAACAACAGAAAATATTTTTTAGATGAAGCATTACTATAATCCTATTCCTATTTGAGCCACTGATCTCGATGGATTGCCAATGTTATAACCTACGCAAAACAAAAGTTACATTTTATGGGCGAAAAACCGGTTTGTGCGCAAGCCAGTTGAGGGTAAACGCACCCGGCCCCAAACAAACTATCCGCATTAAAGGAAAGAATTTGTTGACGGCGTCCTGGTTTTTCGTTCGAAGTACGGTAGCTAATGAGCGTTACGGTCAGACAACGGACGGAGGATACGGGGTGCCGGTGTTTGTATTTTGCCACGGCTTTTAAGTGCGCATGTTCGTCCACCCACTGCGCGAGGTCGTAAAAATCAGAAAAATGCTTCTTGCCACTGCGGATCTAAATATAGGTTATCTATGATTTGAACTTTTTGACATTTGCGATGGTGGGGAAGGGGAAAGGGGAATGGATAACCTTGAACAAGAAAATTTTAACACAAATATGTGCTTCCCTAAATTAAAAATTAACATGTTATAGGATGGTTTTAAGGTTTACAAAAAGGGAATTAGACAAAATGGCTCGTTTTAATTTAACTATTTACGCTAAAACCATATATTAAGTAATAAAGAGATTTAATTTATTTGAAATTAGTCGGACGTTTAAAATAGTAATTTATGTAACAAGTGTATAAAGTGATAATTTTTTACAAATGGAAAGTTTGACAGCACGAGCCGTTAGACGAGTGCGGCAATCCCATGAATAAAAAAGACACTTTATGCATGTGTTACATACTATATTTTTTCCACGACCGTATAAAAATTTCCCAAAATACCATTTTGTACATGTTTTATTTATTTAAACTTATTAATTTTAATTTTTCCAGCACAGCCATTGTATTGCAACAAAAAATCATAGCCTTCTTATTTTTAAGAGACAATTTGTCCTCTTTATAACTATGTATTAATTATTTAATTTTAGAAAATTGTATGTACTTACTTTTTGTAGAAATAATACTAAAACAGAATAAATTCATTTTTAATTTCTAAGTCATCCAAATATATTTTAACTTATAATTTTTAAAAATTTTCTTTTAAATTTATTTGCAAACTGTCAAATTTTACAACTAGTGACACATGAACTAAAAGAAATAATGACGAAATCAAAGGTAACTTTACCGTTTGGTTCAGTTGATGTATGTTTACTGTTCCATTGCATAAATTGATATTTAAGTTTATTGTAATAGGCATGGAAACAAGACACTAATTTTAAAGTGTAAAAAGCTTCGAAGTGTTAAAAAACTTTTTTTTTTCACTTTATGTTGTGTACTAGAATAGAGTACTTTATATTCATGTTAACGATTAAAAAACAGCATTTTTTTAACGGTCGTGGAAAAAAGTATTTTTTTTTGAACTTCAGGAACTGAAGTGGTTACTTTAGTCCTTCGTTTTAGGAACAAAGGTGCCACTTTAGACCCTGAGAGACTAAGTATAAAGTGACATAAACAAGTATTGTGACACTGAGTAATGTTTGTTTGGACTTGCATTGTCTATATTTAATAAAATACACGATACGCTTTGACTGGTAAGTATCTCCATCCGTCTTCAGGTGGTTAAAGTGAAGTAATCTAATATTATGCAAGGCAGAATAGTTTATAAAGAAGTTTTAATTTTCTTAAAATGTTTAATTAACTTTTTTATTGATAATAAACTATATATTTTATAACTAAACTACTAAAATACTTTATTATATGGCTAAACAGTTTTTTCTTTTTTCTTTTGCCTGGTTATGATACCTAATAGGTGTATCTTTTACCCGTTAATTTGTTTTTTAAAAGTAATGTCTAACTCTAAACTGTCAATCAGTTATTTTATTTTTTAATAAATTTTTTTCACAATTTTATCCAGTTTAGCAGTAAGTTTTTGGTAAACTTTTCACCACATTTTTAAGACGCGACGATAAACTTAGTTTTTTTAATTGACCGGAAAATTGAATTTTCCACTCAATTTTTTAAGCGGAAAATGCTATTTTACAGGACTAATTTACTTTCCGGTCCCTAGTTTACTTTCCGGTCTCTCATTTACTTTCCGGTCCCTGATATCAAAAAATCCTGTTAGCCATAACAAAATTGTCAGAGTTCAATTGTTACTATTTGACAGTTCAAGATATTGTAAAGTAAAGAAAGCATCATTTTGCCAAAATGGAGTCAGACATGGAAAATCCAGATGAAATAATTGAAGCAGCCTTGCCTTATTGTCGTTTAAATATAACACTAAAAATTTACACAGTTTTTTTTCCGGTCAATTAAAAAAATTATGTACGATACTCGACCGGAAATAATTTTTACGGGTCTCCTCAAAACTACAGGACTCGCCTACGGCTCGCCCTGTAAATGTTTTTCGTCGACCCGTAAAATACCATTTTCCGGTCTAGTAACGTAAATAGCTATTACGTTCTGGCGTCTTGTTAAAATTTTATTTTATTGGATTAAAATAATTTCGACCAGAAGCTTATAATCCTTTGTTTAAAGTATAAAACCTTCTGTGTATTGTAAGTAATTTTATATTATATATTTCATTAAATTATTTGTTTTAAAGTATAATCTTAACTTTTATTATAATATGCAAGGACTGAATAGTTCTTCATAGTATATATAAGTTTTAATTTTCTTAAAATATTTAACAAACTTTTTATTCTGGAAAAAGCCAAATATTATTTTGTTTAAAGGTAATCATTCAGAAAGCAAATTAACTATAAAATTACCTTATTCTATTATGCATTAAAAGTAAAAGTAAGTTTGTATAAAAATGTTAATTTCAAAGACTTAGAGTTTTCGAAATATTGACAATATATCATTTATCTGTTCTAACAATGCTATTGAGTACGGCTTTTAGTCTCTAGTCAGCTAGTTTACCCTGACGGTGAAATGCCGCGTCATGGCCAAGTACACTCTACTTAACCGTATTTAACACCATTGTTAAACAGATAAATATTAAGTTGGTAATATTTTGAAAACTATGCATTTTAAATTATTATTAAAAATTAAATTTATTATACAAACTTACCCTTATTTTTATTGCTTAACAGGCAGAATAAGGTAATAAAAAATGTGGGTTTTCATTTGAAAACATTGACTTTTAAGGCTTTTTTCGATACAATTTGTAACGAACATTTTTGACCACACTGTATTTATTAATTGTCAAAGCTACTTTGCACACGTAATATTTGACATAACCTCTAAAACAAGTCCAAAAAGGATTGGACCTAATATATGACATTATACATAAAACATGTTAGAAATTTTACGCATAATCTAAAAAATAAATGATATACAGAGTGTTTTATTTAAAATAGGAAAGTTGACATTAACTTTCTGTATAACCGGAAGTACTAAAACTGTCAAAGTATTTAAGTCGTATGTAACCCACTGATTTTATAATGTTACAAAATTTTAAAAAATTTTCAAAGCCTACTTTTTGAAAAAAAGCGATCGCAGCAGTTCCTTGTGGGACAGCCTGTATAGGTTACTTGACTTATTAAATGTAAGAAATCTAACATAAAATATTTATGTTGTAAATTTACCTTTATTTTCAATATATCCTTTTAATAGTTCCTGGGCCAGTAATGGCATCAACTTCATGAAAAGAAGACTTTTAATACCTTTTAGGGGCGTTCCTTTGAGGGTCTACCACGAATATTCATACAGCTTGTCCATGTAAAATGTTTCGGGTGTCGGACTGGGCGAACGCGTCACATTTTTGTCGGACAAGTTTACAACAACGTTTTACATGCAATTTGCACGAAACCCGCCTAGTCCGATACCCGAAACATGTGTTTGAGCCTTATGGTTTCATAACTGTAACCCTTACCATTTTTGGCACTTATTTTAAAATCACACAAGTGTAAAACATTGTAGTAAACTTGTTCGACAAAAAAGGTGACGCGTTCGCCCAGTCCGATACTCGAAACATTTGACATTGACAGGCTGGGTTAAAGCGCCGCTTCCATATATCGCGGTATGAATGAATATTCGTGGCAGACTCGTCAAAAGGAACCCCCTAAAAGGTTTTAAAAGTGTTCTTATTATGAAGTTTATTTTATTTCTGGCCCAGGCACCATAAACTTTTAATTTCGATAAAATAAAGATTGGTACTCTTAAGTAGGAGTCTACCTAATTTAGCAATGAAACAAGTGCTCCTTTTATCTGGGTCACGTGAACCATGTTTGCGGTATGAAAAAAGCTGATTATTTGTATTTTATTATAGTGATTCCTCCTATAACAATTATAAATTATAATTATGGTAATAAAATATAAAACCATTTTTAATATGAAATGAAGTGTTATTAATATGAGTTTAAATGTTAAAGGGTATCTTTTTAACTGTAAATTAATTACTATGTAACAAATACCCAACAAATGTTTTAATTACTTTTTGACTAAGTGAAGAGCAGGAACAACACTTACGAGTACTCATTTCTTTTTAATTATTTTAACAGTAAACTATTTAACTTTTCCTAAAAGGATCATCTATATTTATATATTACTATTCTTTTTTGTCAGACATAATGATTAAAAAGTTCTTACAGTTACTTGGAATTTTACATTTAGATAACGTTTTTTTATTACCTATTAGCTACTACTATCAGTTACTCATTTTTAAAATTTTTCTTTCTATTCACTTTTTTAGGCTACTTTGCTATTGCCGTTAAGAATACGAAAGAGAGATATTTGTTTTTACAACGATTTAACAATTCTGGGTATTTTTTATGCTTTTTTCGTAAAAAAATTACTAGAATAATGATTATGATGAAATTAAATTTACTTACAAATAATTTCTTTAATGTTATTCAGGGATTTTTAAAGATTTATTTTTTTAAATATAGGAATCCCTTAGCTTACCCCATTATATTTTAATTATTGGTAAATAAAATTTTATGGAATTTGATTTTATTGTTAAAATTATATATATATATATATATATTATCATATGATATGATACTATTATATATATATATATATATATACTATATCATATATATATATATATATATATATCGATCATGACTATGACCTATTTCATATATACATATATATTATATATATCAAAATTGCCAGTAGTCAGGATGCAGTCGTTTATATTATTGAAATAGGATATGTGTGGCTACTGGATTTAGTAATGAAAAACCTTTTTCTGTTTTGTCAAGCTTTTTCGAGAGTTTATTACTTATCTCCTTACTTCAGGACTAACTAAAAATAAAGTTTTTACAATTAGAAAACTAACCTCAAAACTTAAATAAATTTGAACGTCACCAAAGTGGGAATTCACTGTATAAACACAAGCAAAATCACATGCGAGATCATCAAGATTTATCTCCATTTTTATTTTGTAACAACTACTTATTTAAGGAAAACACAAGATTTTACGTTAGGTCCTGAAGAAAGGAGAAAGTGATAAACTGCTCGAAAGCTTGATAAAACAGAAAAGGGTTTTCATTACTAAATCAGGCCACCATTCCTTTTTCAATAATAAAAAAGACTGCATCCCCACTACTCTGGTTTTGATATTTTTCTTAACTAGTCAGTCGCGACTACTCCTCACTCCCGTCTATATATATATATATATATATATATATATATATATACATATATAGCATATATATATATATATATATATATATATTGGTAACCTGTTAATTTAAAAAAACGACCAATGCCATGGAACAGAAAATTTTAAATTACAAAATAACAGCTCACCAGAGGAAAATCACATTTTCAAATATTTTATTTTAAATAGGTTTACACAGAAAAAAACTGGTAAATATTCATGCAATTGTAACCTACACAGTTACAATGTGTAGCACTATAGGCCCCAGGTACACGTAGTAGTAAAACTCGTTCGGTTTTTAGCAATAATGTGCAGTAATATTTAATACTTTTGTAGCAGAACTTCATGTTACCTTTTTTATACATTATACTACTATAATGTAGTCAAGACTCATATTTGGATCATTCACTTACAAAAACTTTAGGACTTGTTGATTTTCATAACAGAAAATTTAGTGACAAAAATTATACTTAGAACGTCAATAATAAACATATTTAACACCATTTTTGCGCTACACTCTTATAGCATATAACGCCTTTCGATTTTTTCCCGTGTATTTTAAAGTTTATATACCTCCAATAAAAATAATTGTTCTTAATATTTATTATTAATTAAATACTTTTTAAGTAAACTTTTATAAAATATTCTTTTATTCCTTTTATTATATTATGGCAAGAGACACACTAGCTCTTGCTATATGATATGGAAAATGTATTTTTCTAAAAATATTAAACAAATATCTATATTCCGGAAACAAGCCAAATAATATTTTGTTTAAATTCATCTAGAAGTCTTAGAAGGTTGAGTATCCAGTATATTATTTGGGACACCCTCTATATTGTAAAATACCTGAACAATAAAATAAGAAGTAACCAGTATTTTACTTTTCTTACTGCTTCCACAAATATTTAAAGCAGTGGCGGCTTGCGGGTCTAAAAACAGGTGTAGTGCAGGAAGGGAAAAAATCGCATTCACCATTTTAGCAAAATTGAAAATACTCAACTATCAAAAGTCCAAGTAAAAGTCTTAATATCTAAACTATCTTTTAATGCAACAAATTTATCAATTATATATTCATGAAATGATTAAGTTTTTTTTCAGTTCCTGTAAGCTCCTTTTGAATTGAAATATTGGCCAAAGGTAAAAAGTCTATCTTGGGATATAGTGTTTCTTAAGAAAGTTTTTAAACGCTTAAGACAAGAAAAACTCCGTTTCACTGACTTGCTTGTCGACGATATCGTTAAAATTAGCAAAAAAGTTTATATTTATATATTTTAGCCTCGGTAAAAATGTCTTTATTTGCGCCAACTTGTTTCACTAAATATTTCTATAACTTTCATCAGCAAATATTGGGTCAAGTTTATTTTTGAGCCGCTAATTTTTGGAAATGATTCGGCATATATCTTCAATAAATTTGGAAAAGAATCAGTGGAAAAAGTTTGTTTATACTGGCTAAACTTTGCAGTATCAGTAAGACAAAGAAATTGTAGTTTGTAACAATCTTCGAATCTTACCATTTCCATCAAAATATGATCTAATATTTCATAGAGAAGTGCTCTGTACTGTCCTTTAATTTCTTTCTGTCAGCTAAAATCACTGTCGCTAATAATATTCAAACGGAAACAATCGAAATAATACGTGAAAACCAACGAAACGACCAAAACCTATACTATCTTTTAAGGCTAGCGATTTACCAAGCAATACACCTGATTCTTCCACCCGCGATTCTGGCCACCGGCAAGTATAGCGTTGTCATGGCAACGGGCGTCAAAACGTAAACAAAACCCCGCATGAGGTGTATACTTCGGTCCGTTTTATATTTGCAATACACTTGTCGCGTTGCCGAAAGAGGAGGAAAGCGACTCGCGCCAGCGGTTAATTTATATGCTAGATTTTTCATGGCGAATTTTACAAATAAGGAATCGAAATGAGAAAAATGAATTGAATTATAGTAGATAATATGTGTTTTTATGTTTTATTATTTATTTTGGTGAAGTGGCACTTCACTTACTACATCTGAACACTGATTTAAAGTCTTAGGAATAGTTTAGCAGTGATGAAAACCTGTACTACAATTTTCTTTACAAGGTTAGTATGGTAAAGTCTACTTTGGTTCACCCTATATAGGTACTGTCTATGCCCACTGATTGGAACAATATTTACAGTTATTTTAACTTTATTCTAATTAATAAGTTAGTTTAAGTTTTTAATTGAAAGTACTTTCTAAGGTCGGCAGACAATTCTTTAGGTAAATTGGCGAGTAACAAAATAATGATTTTTCCGTGACGGGAAAAAAATTATCTTATTACTTTAAAGGTTTCCATAGTAACGAAAGTCTAATTGTTTATATAAAAAAACCTACTAGTTTAAAGTTTAAATTTACATCAATAATTTTATGACTTTTATGTATTGTAATAATATACTTTTAAACAATAAGTCGTCGTTTTCCCGCCGCAGAAAAAAATAGTGTATTATACACGGAAAAAATAGATTTTAGCCTTCGGTTTATTGTCTTCCATCGCTGCGCGTCGAGGAGACAACAGAATCTTGAGCTAAAATCAGAAACTTTGTTTCTTGTATAATAAATAACTATTTTGTCTCGATGTGACGAAAATCTACATATTTTCAATACGTTGTTGTACCACAGGGAGTAAAGTAAAATTTTACGCCACCATTTATATATAAGGGCGTAAAATAGTACTTTTACGCCCTAGGGCAAAAAGTATTAAAAAACGCCCGCATTTATAAATTTATAAAACAATAATAAAATTAAATATTGCCCTTTCTTTTGTTTTTGTTAAACAACAATTTGTTTAATTAAACATATGTTAAAAGTATACTGATAACAATTTAGAACATTAAACGCTGTGAATTTTTTCCTAACGACAGAGAATGCTTGTATAATAATTTCAATCGTACAAAAATATTGTTTGCACCTCTGGCGTAAAGCACTTTTATGCCCACAACTGATTGTTGCTCTCGCGGAGCTCGGGCAACAACTTACAGCTGCGGGCGTAAAAGTGCAATTTTACACCATTAGTACAAAAATAACTATTTCTTCCACCAAAATAGATTATTTCTGTTGGTGAAAAGTGTTGCTAAGCGACGTATACTTAGTGCCGAATCAAGCGTGAAGCCTTGGAAGCAACCGCTTCTGCGCTAGGATGTAGGTGTACAAAAATAGGGTGACAAGAAAGTACAATTATACAAGTATGATGTTTTTTGTTGTGCGGTAGTGATAAAATCAGAAAGGCGCAATTTTAACCGTGAGAGACTTTTTTGGTTTTAAAATGTAAATAGGCGCAAAACTTTAAGTTCGCTTCACTAAAAAAATTACCTTGATCCGGCACTGCGTATAGTTGAATGGCCGGAAAACATATCTATGATAGTAATATTTAATTAACCAATACGAATATGATTTTATGTAACCTAAAACAAAAAATTATTTATTTTGTTTTTGTTCGAAGAAAAAATAGTATCAAAGGAATATTTCGGGATTCTTCGGCAGTGGCGACGCCAGGGGGAGGTGAAAAGTAACAAGAATTCTTAATTTATTTTTATTTATATTTATATTTTTTCTTACCTTAAAAAACCTTTCTTTTTTATTTAAATGATTTTGAAATAAATAAAAATGGAAATCTTCTCACGGATGGGTTGACTCAATATTTACTAATATTAATTTTTAGTAGGATAAAAAAATCTGGGTTAGTTAGTTTGATTTTTGTCATTTTAAAGCAATTGCGATTTTGTTCTAATTGAGTTTGGAAATTCAAATTATTGTAATGATATAATTGCGCAGTATCATCCATCATCAGACTGGAAATTTAGTATTACCAAATGACAATTACATGCTTTATTAATAATATTTAAATAAAGAAGCATAGAAGCTTAGATAATTTCGAGATCTAATCACTTAATATGTATAATAAATAATGCTTATATCTTAAACAATGAAATTAAAAGTTTTATATATTTTCTTATATATACAGACTGTCCACGGATGGGTTTTACACGAAGACAATTTTATTTAGTCATACAATAAATTAATTTTGCACCTTAATTATTTAAAATCAGGTGCGTAATAGCGTAAAATGAATTAATACATCCTAGTTATTAATTCACTGTTTCTAAAAATATAATTATCTAGCTTATTAAATACAATTTTCTGAAGACAAACAGACAAACAAAATATCTTACACAACTGGCAACGTCGAGACATGGTGTTGGTAGGCAAAAAAATTAATACATATAGTAATGCAAGTAATGATTACCCGAATTAAAATCACATTTTTTTAGTATGTATTACTGCATCAGTGCGTTTATCTTGATACGAAAACAATGTTTTTAGTACGCATTTACGAAAACGTTTTTGATGGAAGGCTGCCAGCTAAAAGCACATTTGAGAAGACTCCCAAAAAACTACTAAACACAGGGAGCTTAGTCCCTAATTTTAACAATTGCGGAAGACATCGTAAAGTTGGAGTGGAAATCGAAGAACAAATTTTGAATTCAATTGACGAGGATTCGACACGGAGTACAAGAAGTATTATGGTTACTAATACATTTATTTGCAACTCTATGTGTTTAACGAATGTTGTGTTTTTTTCTATTTTTTTTTTGTGCATCGCATTGTTTTAAATGAGTGTAAAAGTGACTGATAATCGTGGATATTGATGGGTGTGTATCGCCACGTATCGTTAAGCCGCGTCCAGACTTGCAACAATTCGACAAACATTCGTCCAGAATCCTTAAATTAGTTTAACCAACCTGTTTGCGCGCTCCTCTGACGTCAAAAATCTACAAGCTCTAAATCGCCGGCAAATCAATCACCAAGCCCTTGAAACGACGTGAATTCGGTCCACGTCTACGTATGTGCTATGTGGCGATGTATGAGGCGTGGAGCGGCGCGGCGCGGAATTCTTGCAAGTCTAGACGCGGCTTTAAGTTCTGTTATTTTTTAAGTTAATGTAATGTACTGAAAGCGTTATTAAATAAAAATAGTTATTTTCCTAACAAGTGCGGAAAGTATCATTTTTCCGCACGCGATTGCAGTTAGCCGAACGACGCGAAGCGGAGTTCGGATAGCTAATCGAGTGCGCGGAAAAAATACTTTCCGCAAGCGATCAGAACAATATTTTTCTACTAGCGTAGGATAAAATACTTTCCGCAAGTGTTAGGAACAACATTTTTTCTACTAGCTTAGGAAAATAAATAAAACAGTTCGTCTATAATATATGTATTTTGTATTTTTTATTACATATTAAGAAAAAAAACTAAATCTAAATCTTATCACTATTTATATTAATTATAAAGGAGCAGTTGTTGGCATTTTGTAAATTTATAGCAGATGACAAAACCTTGGGTATGGTGGTCGTAGACCCAGTATTGCCACTTTCTACCTCTGCATTACCTGGATTTCTTTGTATCTCGGTTTGAATAGAATATATTTCAGATTGGGAAGCGGATGCTGATGTCGTAAATGTTGTTGGGTCTTTCTGATTTAAGATTTTGTTTGATCATTCTGGTTCGTTCTTTTGCGGACTCCTCGATATAACCTTCGGCAACTGAAGTCGATTTCCAGCCGCCCAGTCTTTTAATATTGGTTATGCCTTCCCCGGAATCTGCCAACATTGTCGCAGATGATCGGCGGAAGCTATGGCCGATGTATAAATGAGGGTCTGGAAGACCGGGGTACCCAGCGATATCTGCTGGCATCTTGCCAAAGGGAATTTATGCCCACACACTGGACTGAGATAACTCCCTTTTTATATTGAGTAAAAAATCTATTATGCTTAGTATTAGGTTTTCTTAAACTTGCATATTTTCTATACAATGCCAAATATTTTCCATTTTTACCTCTTTTGAAATTGTAAAACATCCGGGATGTATGGTTTTTTGATTGAGATATGTTAATCATTACAAAATCGCCTTTATCAATAACATCATTTGTAGTTAAATTGCAAAGCTCTTCTCTCCGGCATGCTCCCGCCAGTCCGAATATTGTTGCCACTTTGATCATTAAGTAAATTTCGTCAGGTGCTTCTAGTAGGAACTTACTAATTTGTTCATTGGTAAAAACTTTAGCTTTTTTGGTTGAAAACCAATATTCATTTTCTTAAGAAATGCTGTTAACTTGAAATACCTGCTGATATCCACATCTTTTCAATTTTTAAGCTTGCTCTTCAACATCGAATACTTGGACCAAGAGTATTCGGCTTGATAGTCTTGGAGAGCTTGGCAAAATACGCAAAGCAAAACTTCTTCTTTCAAGCTTTTCACTCCTTTTCCATTACACCAGTTTTGAAATACTTCGTATTCCTTGTTATACCTGTTTTTTGATTTTCAGGCAAAATTCTAAACTCTTAACAGTCTCAAAATTTCGCTTGGTAGGTCGTCGTCTGATTCAAGCATTTTAAAATCGTCAAGAACTTAATTATTATATTCAGCAATATTATTTGACTTTGACTTTGACAAATTATCTCCGTACTTGGTTGTTATGGAGCGATTCTGTTGCCATGGTTTTACCTTTTAGGTGAAGTTACTTAACCCTTTATTGGATATTCTTTCGATCATAAGAAATAATTATTATTTATAAAAAATTAAGGTATAAGGTCAATTCTACTTGTGTAGTCTAGTCTGACGTTTACTTATACGTATTTCTGAGATAATGAAATTTTTATCTAAAACATCTATTTATTTAGCCTAATATAATTTGATTTTTGTGTTGCAATTGAATATATACATTTTTAACTTATTTTACTTTTCCACACGCCGTGCGAAAAGTAACTTTCCAGCGTGCGAAAAGTAACTTGCCGCACGGCGTGCGGAAAAGTAACACTTTCCAAACTAAAATGCGTGCGGAAAAGTGGACTTTTCCGCACCGCTAGTGAAAAAAATATATTTTTCTACTGGCGTGCGGAAAAGTCCGCTTTCCGACTGGTTGTTCCGCACGCCGTGCGGCAGAGTTACTTTTCCGCACGGCGTGTGGAAAAAGCAAAAATAAGTTAAAAATGTATATGTCAATTGCAGCACTGAAAATCAGAATCATATTAGGCTAAATAAGCTGATGTCGTTAGACAAAAATTTCATTATCTCAGAAAACCGTATGAAAGCAACGTCGAATACTACGAGAATTCGACATATGTAATTTTATGAAACAATGGTATTTCTTGTGATCAGCTGTCAATGAAGGCCAAGAGCCATGTAGCTAGAAATCGCTCCGCCTTTGAGTACGAATGAACTGTCCCGAGTCAAATCAAGCTGTGAATATAATGGTGGGATTAAGCAGTCAGGCGACCTGCGAGACTGGTGGCAGTACATATCAAAAAACAGACTAAGGAATACAGTATTTCAAAGCGGTGGCGGCGAAGAAGTTTTGCTGCGTATTTTGCCAGCTCTCAGATATCGGCGATGCTGACGGCGACAGCTAAATTAATATCGGCAGGCTGGCCTGTACCATTGCCAGTAACAAGTGGTTCCTGCCTGAGCGAAATTTGCGCAATGATCAAGTGGCAATATGTCGGTTTGGCGGGGCTGTCCGGAGAAGAAGAGCTACTGTTAACTGCAAATGATGTTATTGACTAAAGTATTGACGCTAATGATTAACATATGCTCAATCAAAACCATACATCCCGATGTTTTGCGATTTCAAAAGAGGTAAAAAATGGAAAATATTGGCATTGTATAGAAAATAATGCAAGCCTAAGAAAACCTATTTACTAAGCATGAATAGATTTTTGCTCAAATACAAAAGGGAGTTATCGGTCAGTCCAGTGTGTGGGCATCAAATTCCTTTGGCAAGATGCCGGCGGATGTCGCTAAGCACCTCGGTCGTCCAGAACCTCTGTTTATACGCAGGCCCTTAGCTTCCGCCGTTACATCTGCGACAATGTCTTGGCTCCGGGAAGGCATATAACCGAGATTGGCAGACCAATGGCTGGAAGTCGACTTCAGTTGCTGAAGGTCACATCGAGGAGTCCGCAACAGCACGTAGCCGAGTATATCGAAGGAGTCACAAAGCTTTGAATCAGAGAAGACCGCAACAGATCATTCTCGAAGACGAGCATCAGCATCCGCCTCCCAATCTGGAATATATTCTGTTCGAAACCGGAGATACAAAGTATCCAGGCAACTGCAGAGGTAGAAAGTGGCAAATGCCAGTCTGTCGACCGCCATACTCCAAGGTTTTTGATCATCTGCTATAGATCTACGAAATGCCAACAACTGCTCCTTATACGAGTAATATGTCTAGTGATAAGATGGGTAGATTTGAGTTTTTTCCTTTAGTATGTAAATAAAAAATACAAGGAAATACATATTATAGACGAACTGTTTTATTTATTTTCTAGCTAGTAGAAAAATATGTTGTTCCAACACTTTGCGGAAAATATTTAATCCTACGCTAGCAGAAAAATATGTTCCAACGTTTGCGGAAAGTATTTTTCCGCACTCGATTGTTATCCGAACCTCCGCTTCGCGTCGTTAACTGAATCGCGTGCGGAATGACTTTCCGCACTATTAGGAAAATAACTATAATACACAAATTGCGTAAAACTACTTATTTAGTAATTGAGGGCATAATTTTTAACAAATATCATACCAATGTAAACAATTCGATGAATCAGTTGCGGTCCTCGTGCGCTCGTATCTCTCTGTGTGATGCAACGTTGCCAAAACGATTAATTTTTTGACATTTATTATGAACTTTTGTGCTTAGAATAATGCAAGAAATCACCTTCTTAAGTTACGAACATTATTTCCCTAACTCCCTGTAGATATAAAGACATAGACAAAATAGTAGTAAAATAAAATGACAAAAATAAACAATTAAAGAAAAATTTAGCCCACTTAAAAAAATAATAAAACAAAAACTCAGTAACCAACAGAAAAAAACGCAACGTTACGTAAAGTACTTACTAACGGTTTTAGGACCACCATGTATAAAAGATTGAACCTGTATGTCTATTTAATGGTATATCTTTTCCTTATATTTTCCGCGATCGTTTTCATTTCTTTCTAGCGGTAGCAACGTTATTTCTGCATTCCTTTTAATGGTCGATGACCGTGGGTACCCGTGTTTTCTGCCGCTTGCGATTAATTGAGATAAAACGGAAAATACCAGATCACTAATTTTGCTCTTTAAAATGTTTTCTTTCTATTTAATGGCTGGTGGCAGACAATATTACTTTATTTGCAATATCAGCTACATTCTCTTTAAATATTTAAAAACAATATTCTTAGTCTTTTTATAGCTCTCGGTTTATTGCCCCCTTTCGCTTCGCGTCAGGAGACAACACAAGCTCAAATCTGGAACTTTTTTCCTTAAATACATTAATAAAAAATAATTTATATATATTATATATTTTTTTTGATCGATATTATTAGGATACAACAGTGTGTCTACATAAGTTGGCGTCATATGGGAAACTTTTTAATAAATAATTTCACGAAAAAAAAATCTATACAGGGTGTTTCGAAATTCATTGTGTTAAAATTCTAAGAAAAATTATATATTTTCAAACCGCTCTCGATATTTAATTGGTATTTGGTACATTGCTTATCAGCAGTAAGCAGTAAAAGACATTTATTTTTATCTAACATATTTTTAAAAAATACCAGTGACGTTCGTACCATATTTGTATGGACTATTTTTTAAGAAAAAATAGTGCACCACTGGTTTTTCCCAAAATATTTGTATTTTTTAAATCTCGATTTAATTTGGAACAAATTTGTTTTCTTAACTTTTGCCCGAACGGTTCATAGTTTTCCAACAAAAATATAAAAACGACTTTGATGCATGACGAATTTGCGGAATAATGACTAAAATGATAAACATTTAAAACCTAAAATTTCAAATTATTTTAGTAAGTTTTACTAACTAATTAGTCATGCATCAAAGTGGTTTTTATTTTTTTGTTTAAAAACTATGCATCAATCGAAAAAAGTCAATAGATCAAATTTATTCCAAATTCAACGGAATTTCAAAAATAGTTTTTATTTTAGGAAAAAGCAGTGGCGCACCATTTTAAAATAATCCATACAAATATGGTACACATAAAAAAACATGTCCTTTGCTGCAGTTATGCAATCGTACCAAATACCAATTGAATATCTAGAGCGGTTTAAATATTTATAAAAAAATATCTTAGAATTTTAAAAATCTGTATCTTTAAAAGCAAAGCGTTTTCGGACATTTGTTTATATGGGAAACTAGGGCTTATTTTCTACGTAGAATACGACATAGAATATACCATTAAGATTTGATGCATGGATTTTGAAACATCCTGGATAAAAAGTTCTGCATGTTCCAAAACCTAAAATGAAAACATTAGATTTCAAATTGTGTCAGTCATCAACGAGGTTTGGCGAAAAATGTAGTTTTTAATTAAGATTAAAGTATCTGTTGATAAATCGGAAAACCACAGATCACTAATCGAAAAGATCACTAATTTTACTCTTTAAAATGTTGATTTTTATTTTTAAGAACAATATTTTAGTCCAAGAACCGAATAGGAAGCAACCTTCACCCATCTGTTTATCCGATTAAAACTGTTTTTTATTAAATGTTGTATTTAAACAAAGGTATGGCCATAGGGTTGCTTAAAAAAATATGTTTAAGGCTAAGATTAATTTCAAAAAATAAATGCATTTTAAAATTTTGGACTCACCCTCTATAATGTCAGTTTTTATTTTTATATTCTGCATCACGGCACTAATATATTACTAATTTTTTCCCAATTTTTTAAATAAAGCCATGGAATCTTTTTAAAATTTTAAACTTAAAAAAGGTACAATATGTATTATTTAAAAATACATATTTTAGCTAGCATTAGCACGTATTTAAAAAAAATAGTGGTTGCCATTATATCAGGGTGTGTCGTAAATTTTAAATTTATTATTTAAAATTTAATATAGCCTTAACCCTATTTTTTAGACAACTTATGGCAAAACCTTTGTTTGAAAATTATCGTTTGATATAAAACAGTTTCTATCTGGTCACTTCCTATTGGGATTTGGTAATATCTAAAATGTTTAAGAATATTTATATCTTTAGCGCCTTGGTTTATAACTAAACGACGCTTTACTACTCGAAAACAATGTTTATATACTAAAATTATATTTCCTCGTAAAATTATTTAAAATAATTTTGCAACAAAATTGCTTCGTGTAATGACGTCACAATAATTTAAAAAAAACCCTTGCCAGCTTCGTGGCCTTAAGTTTTTAATTTAAAAATAAAAACTTGCGAACGCTTTGCAATTTCGTGTTTTTATTAAATTATTGTACATTCTACTATTTTCCAAGCACAATCTTCTTCAAAATATGTTGTATAGTTTAATTGACTAAATTTATAGGTCTTGTGATATAATATATGACAAAATTTAGTTAGATTGCAGTAAAGAAGGTAAAAAACTATTGTTGATTTTTGTGCAAATTAAAGATTAAAGCCTGGTTGTGATTATCGTAAAATAGTTTTGTCAAATATCATTCGAGAAAAAAATTCTACGTAAAATATTTCTCTGGTTTTATTCAAGTTTGTTGCTTTTTGGTCATTTTGTTTATGAGATTTTGTTGTTAATGTCATTCACGAAATTGCCAAGTTACAAACTTTCATACAGTCAAAATATTTTTTGTCTTATGATATTATATACGAATAAATTTCAGTCATCCATACTGATTGTTAAAACTGTAGGAAAACGTTAAATTTGCTTGCTTAATTGCTTTGGTTGGGATGACTTTGCTGCTAGGTAATCACCATAAAGACAAATTTTCTTGCTTGCTCGCTTGCTTGCTAGTTTATGGCTTTCATGCTAGTGAATCGCCAGGTCTCTCCTTTCCGGTCATATAGGCGATGTCGCTTATAAGCTTTCAGGACTTTGTCGTTGCAACCTCTGGATAGTCGAGCTTTGTAGCTCCCAGAAGTTCCTAGCACATGTCAATAACGAAGCTATGAGATGCATAAATTGGACCCATCTTCCCAAGAACTGCTACTGGTATCGCGAATAACCGGTTTCTTTCAGTACTGACGTCACCCTCAGCGCCAGCCTCCATTCTCCGCCATTGAAGAATACCTCGTGCAGTACGATAAACAGAAAACCATCAGGAAATGGGAATCGCCACTCACAGCGCCTAGTTCCAGAAAAAAGATGCCTTTTCAGCAGTGAGTTTCCTATCTTCCTCAGGACACCAGTTTTAAAATAAAAACCCTGCATATGTTCTCGTGTTTTTATTAAATTATTGTGCATGTTCCAAGCTAAATCCTGCCTAAATATGTTGGTTAGTTTAATCAATTAAATGTATGTCTTGAAATAAAATCCACTCTTAAAATTATTTCTCTTATTACCAAATAGATTAATTAGATCTGAATAAATTTTTTGTCATCCATAATGATTGTCAAAATTATTATGAAATATCGAATTTTATTATCAATAAAATGCTTTATTGTTGGATTTAATTCAGGTTTTTAGAAAACAATTGAGTCATATACAACCAGAGCTACAAATTCAAATCGATTAAACTATACAAATATTTTTTGCATGATTTTGGTTGGCAAATGGTTTTATGGACGATAGTTAAAAAGGCCTCGTCCGCTTTGCGGTTTTATGTTTTAGATTTTAAAATAAACACGCTGCACCGCTTTGTACATTCAACAAGCAGAATCATGCCTAAAATATTTTGAATACTTCAGTTGTTTGTATTTAGGTCTTGTGATATAATATAAGAAAAATCCGCATACATATTATTTCTTAATTCTTTACATGTTTTTTATTTCTATTAAACGCATTTTTATTACATAGAAGTAGGATAAATTATAAAATTATTTTAATATGATGAACTACATACACATAAATTTTAAATTTTTTGGCACATATCACAGAAATATCTGCAAATCTTGCAACTTGCAACATTAAATTAAATTTCTTTTATAACAGCATATGGCCAGCTAAAGTCGGGAATTATTTATTTGTTGGAATGCGTAATTTATTTTAAACAAGTTGCTGTCAGACATTTTCTAACTATAAGCTATTATTTAAGTTAAATGGTAAAAATCAATAACTTTCTCCTGTTATTTAAAAAATTATTTATTTATACAGGGTATCCCACCGGGAACTGCTGCGATCGTTTTCTCGAAAAGTAAACTTTAAAAACATTTTGAAAATTTGGTAACAATATAATGTCAGTGGGGGACATAAACTAAAATATTTTGACAGCTCTACCACTTCCGGTTATACCGGAAGTTAATGTCAACTTCCTATTTTAAATGAAACCCCTATATATTATTTATTTTTTAGATTCTGCTTAGAATTCTAAACATAATTTATGTATAATTTTATATACCTAAGTCCAACCGTTTTTGACTTATTTAAATTTATGTCAAAAATGACGTTTGCAACCCATATCCATCAATTTCCTCGAAACAAAAGCCTTTAATATAAGTTGGGGTTGGGTTTCTCGTATAGAAAGAACTAC
The DNA here is from genome assembly GCA_014170235.1 of Listronotus bonariensis. Classification (NCBI taxonomy): domain Eukaryota; kingdom Metazoa; phylum Arthropoda; class Insecta; order Coleoptera; family Curculionidae; genus Listronotus; species Listronotus bonariensis. The sequence continues at coordinate 99,311 of JACEGR010000587.1, forward strand.
TTTAGCAGACTGTATTGATATTTTCACAATTAATAAATAGAGAGTGGTCAAAAATAATTGTTAAAAATTATTACGACAAAAACCTTAAAATTCATTTTTTTAATAGAAACCCCTATCTTTTTTATTTCATCTCTATTAAGCATCAAAATAGCGATAAGTTTGTATAGGGATGTCTATTTTTAAAATTTATAGTTTTCGAAATAATAACAATTTAATATTTTTCTATTCTAACAATGCTTTTAAATACGGCTTAGTTTTGCTTCTAGTTGGCCTTGACAACAAAATGCGGCGTCACAGCCAACTACCCCGTACCTACCCGTACTTAAATGCATTGTTAGAATAGATAAATATTAAATCGTTAATATTTCGAAAACTATCAATTTTTGAAATAGACATTCTTATACAAACTAACCCTTATTTTTAATGCCCAATAGGATAAGGTAATAAAAGATAGGGGTTTCCATTTAAAAAAATTGACTTTTAAGGTTTTTGTCGTGATGATTTTCAACCTTTATTTTTGACCACTCTGTATTTATTAATTGTGAAAATATCGATACAGTCTACTAAAGAAGTTCTTTCTTTACAAGGTCCCAAGCCCAACTCATATTAAAGGCTTTTGTTTAGAAGAAATTGATGGGTTTGTAATGGCATTTTTGCAAAAAGTCAAAAACGGTTGGACTTAGGTATAGAACATTACACATAAATTATGTTTAGAATTTCACGCAGAATCTAAAAATAATTAATATATAGGGTGTTCCATTTAAAATAAGGAAGTTAACATTAACTTCCGGTATAACCGGAAGTGGTAGAGCTGTCAAAATATTTTAGTTCTATGTCTCCCACTGACTTTATATTGTTACCAAAATCTTAAAATTTTCCAAAGCGTGCTTTTCGAGAAATCGATCGCAGCAGTTCTCGCTGGGACACCCTGTACAAGGTGGCCGTCCATATTTAGACCCATTTTAATCGCTAATGATCTTTTAAATTAAAATTTTTATTCTTCATCATATTTTACATAAATGAGGTATGCTTGGAAAAAGGTTTATTTAAGCAGCCATTTTTAAAATATCAGGATTAAGGCAATTCATCGTCTTTCTAAATATTAACTCGTCTTAGGGCCGTAGTGCCATAGTGACACTTTTCCGGATTTGGGTCCCTATACTCAAATATTTTCTACTGTTGCACTGAATAACCCCTATTAGTTTTATCCCATAGTTCTGAAACACCCTGTATACAGAGGTGACACAAAAAGTAATTTTGGTTTTAATTTCTACAAAATACCGCACACTGGAGTTAGTTAAGAAATTGTTAGTATAATTCTTAACCTTAAAATTCTCTTCTAGCCAAATATTGTAAAAATACACCTATTATTAACAAAATTATTTATAGAAAACTAAAACCAGAATAAATATTTAACACTCTGTATCTTCGAAGTCATCCACTTCTGGACTCAGGTAAGTTGGGTGTGATCGTCATATTTTAGCACCAGAAACTTGTGGGTAACATTTGTTCCGCACCTTGACTCAAGGATATATTTGAATTAAAAACATAACCAAAAAATGTTTGTCACGCCCTGTATAGTAGCAATCCCTATTTATTCAATACATTTTAAGGCTAATTAATAAAATATGTATTTTTAAATAATACAGAATGTACCAAACAATTGTAATAATTTTCTAAACTTAAAAAATTCTATAGTTTTATTTATAAAATTGGGGAGAGAAATGATTAGTAATATATTCGTACTTTCATAAAGTAGTAAAAAATTAAAATTGCCATTATACAGGGTGTGTCAAGAATTTGAAGATATTTTTTATTTTAAATATAGCCTTGAACATAATTTTTAGGCCACCCTGTAGCAATACCTTTGTTTAATTACTTTATTTATATATATTTTTAAATGCAACAAAACCCTACAACACAAAACAATAAAGAAACACAACTAAAATTTCTGCCCCCTTTTTTTTGAGGCTAATGGTACTGTCAATATGGATTTGCAATAACTCCTAAATTATGTGTACAAGCACTATTTAGCATAAGGCCGGTATTAATAATTTCGAGCTTAATAAGGCAACTTGCAACAATTCTCTTATTATTTTAACTTCGGAACGAAACAGAACTAACCAGAACTAACCGAACGGCTGCCGACCACAAAATCGAAAAGTTTTTAGAAGTAAAAATACTTAAAATCTTGCTTTTTCAAATCTATTTCTGTAATTGTGTTAAACATATCCCTACAACACAAAACAATAAAGAAAATCCACTAAAATTTGTTCCCCCTTTTTTTAGGTTAATAGTACGGTCAAGATGATTTGCAATAACTCTAAATTATGGGTACAAGCACTATTTAAATAAGGCCGATATTAATAATTCCCGAGCCTAACAAGGCAATTTGCAATAGTTCTTTATAATAATAGTGTGATATTAATAAATAGAAAACCAGTAACTTACTATTTTTTCTCAAAAAAAGGTCAATTTAAATCTTGTTCGAATGCCACTGGTAGAATTTTTCTTAAAAACTTTTACAGCAAAAAATGTAATGTAATCAAATGTAATAGTCAAAAGAAGTGTAACATATTTGTTGAAAATATCTAAAATGGTAGGAAAGTGCATAATAAAAAATACATTTTTTCTTAAAACTTTAACCCCGTATCTCGAGATTTAAGCATCTTCAGAAACAATTGTATTTAAAAAATGTTTTTGTTTTCCTACATTCTCATTCTATACAGTGTTAAAAGGAAAATACCAACATAAAAATAATCCTGTATACATCCAGGGGTGTGACATTTTAGTGTCCATATTATTCGCATAAAACAACTGCAGTTGTTTTTGTAATGACACTTAAAAGAAAATTCATTAAGCATACAAACCCATATGACCCTAAAAATCCAAGTAAGTAAATAATGACACATTATATTTATATACTAAAATCTTCACGCCTCGTCCGTTTTTCAACTTTAGAGTTTGTAATTTTTTAAACAAATACTTAATGCAAAATTCATGCAAGTAAGCCATGCAAACAATTGAAACCAATTTTTAAATATGGCGAAGTAGGTCACGTGTGTCATCCGGACAATAAGATTTGGTGCATAATAAAGAAAATGACATCGTGATTATGTCGTTATGTACGCTGAATGGCAATATAACGGATTACGCGTCTGGTGAGAGTTACCGCAAATACCAAGTTTATAGGTAATATTTTAAGGAGCTTTAATACAGATAAAATAACAGCTTTGCAATCTGCACAACCTTAAAAAATATGTTTTTTTTATAACGGAAAAAATTAACATTTTTATCTATGTTGATAGGTACTAAAATGTGACTTTAAAAAAAAAATACTTTTTTCCGGGCACACGTAATCAAAGGTAGACAAATATTAAAATTAAAATTTTTATTATACAGAACCTACATTTTCTTGTATACCTACCTTTTAAGGATCCAATTAGACATTTTTTAACTTTAAAATATTCAAAATATTCACTCTTTACTTTTAAATTTTTAATATAAATTGTAAAATCACAAAAATATATTAAGACATATTTTTTATAATTTTTTAAAGGTTTCTCTAGTTACGCAACGTCTATTTGTCGCTTTAAATACATTAGCCGACCAGTTTAAAACATTAAATTTTACATGATAGTTTTCTGACTTTATTATATTTTAATTATATGTTTTTTTTTAAACATTAGGTCCTTATTACACACGGAAAAAATGTTATATTTTAGTTTTCAGGGTTTTTTGTCTCCCCTGCTTCGCGTCGTAATCAACTATAAACAAAAACAGAATTAAGCAACCCTGTAAGTAAATTTTTAAGTTCTATGAATAGTTAGTATAAAAATTACAAATTTATAAAGCCTTATCTATAATGACGGAAATAAAATTTCGTACACTTAGGTTAACATTTTATGTCAATTTTCAATATTTTGGTAAACTTGGCTTTTTACCTTTTTCTCACCTTAATTAATATTCAATAAAATACATGACTCCAAAATAAATATATAGTTTATTTTATTCAAATATTAAAGAAAAAAACACTGGCTTAATATTTCAAAGCGGCACCATTTTTTTTCACTAATAAGTTTAAACGTGTGGGCATTGATGCAATCAGCATTTGTGCATGGTGAACATTGTAATTATTCCAGGTTTCTTCAATTTTATTCCACAAATCATCACTGTTTTGTGGATGGAAATCATTGTTCTTGTTAATTTCCTTTACGATATATCCCCAAACGTTTTCGATTGGATTGATATCAGGGCTTCTTGAGGGCCAAGGTAACAATGAAATGTTATTTTCCAGTAGCCAGTCCGAAACTCTCCTTGCTGTATGGACGGGGCAGTTGTCATGCTGGTATATAAAAAATTTTAATACGATTTCTTTCCGCTCTTACGTGTCCCAGGAAAATTAGTTTGGTTGTGTTCATCTACAGCTATCTGAAATGGATTGTTTCGCAAAAATCTATCAGATCATTTATATTGATTTTCGTTTGAATTTTTCTTCGTACCCTTCCAGCTCTTCTCTCCAATGATCCTGTATTTTCCCATTTAGTTCTGAGGCTTTGAATGGTGCCTCTTGGTTTCCGAACTTGCTGGAGTTCGGTATGCCTCCCAGAGAAGCACCTTTCTTCTGAATAGAGTAAGTAAATAGCACAGCTAAGCAAAAAGTAAATTATTACAATTTTTATGAAATGTGTGTGAGCAGATAACAATTTGTCAAATAAGGTATATTTCCAGGTGATCCAGGTAACGTAAAAGCCAACATCACACTGGGAAAAAAATTAGGTGTATCGAGATTTTAATTCCGTCCCTGTATCTATACTTTAATTAAAAATTTATATTTACTTAGATAATTTGTTTTTGTTTATTAGTTTAAAAACACATAAACCGAAAAAGTAAAAAGCTGTAAAAATAATATTGTTGATGGTTGCTGTCCAAACCCTAATTTTTTAGCTAAAATAATGTTTGATTTATATTATGCTGCCCTCACTGTTTATTATTATTTATTTCTTAATTTTAAATTGAAAATATTTTGGTCTCGTAATTTTCCAGATCTTCTTAAAGTTTTATTTTACTTATTCTTAGTTACTTGCTTTTTAAACTTAGTTAGTATCAGAATCTCGGTCAACCGAAGTCCAATTAAACCATATTTAAAAAGTGTATAATTAAAAACAGAATTTTAATTTTAAAAATAATGCACTAATAAATTTGGAGTTTATTTTTCACTATAACGATATTGAGTTAAAGAGCTGCTAACTCAGTGCCGCATTAAGATCTTTCGTGATGCGCCAAGCACACGACCCTGTGGTGCCCCCGTGCACTAGAGCAGGAATTCTTGAGGACCAATAAAAAACAAATTGAAAGACTATCTCTCACCAAAAATTTTTGAAGAGCAAAAAAAGGTTTTTCTTCAAAAACAAAATATGACACTTCAAACGGACGTTTTTACTATTTTCTTTCTCTTCTAATCTTTAGTGCCCCCTTTGTGGTGCCCCCAGAACGTGATGCTCGTAAGCAATTGATTAATTTGCTTATAGGGTTAATCCGGAACTGTTCTAACTTACTTATTAACTAAGATATTGGGTTTAACCTTAAACAACTCCTTAAAAGGAGATTTGTCGTTTTGTAGAAGTTGATAATTTATTTTTACGTCTTCGATTTACATAGATAAATTAGTAATTTTTAAAAGAGGACAACTATCTGGTATAGAACTTTTTCATATTTAAAAAATATATTTGGGAATAGGAAATATATTAGCTATTACATGTCTGCTGAGTAACCCAGCATAGCGCGATTACTACACCAAAAAGATATTTATATTGATTTGCTTTTTGGTGCATTATAATTAAATCAAGCCACCCGTATAATTTGTTACTCATAGTATAAAAATTATAATACGTCCATTTTCTTTTATTAGCTTGGGTTGTAACTGACAAACTCTTGTAATAAAAAATTATTTTCTAATTTTTAGTCTCGGTTGCATATAAAAGCGTGTTTGTTTAGTTTTTTAAACTATTATTTATTATCTTTAGAAGGACACATTTTTGGGTCAAAACTTACTGGTTTAGGGTTATCCTCTCTCCGCTACTAACCTAAAAGTCAAACACTTTTAATGGAAATGGAGGTTGAGCAATACCTTACCTTGAAGCAAATCTCTCATTTTAATAGTTTTTAGTTTTTAAAATCGGTTTCGTACTTTCTAAGAACATCTTCACCCTAAATGCCGAATATTTCTAGCCAGTGGGCTCACCCCCATAAATGTTTATTTTTTAAATATTAAAATTAAATTTGGTATGTAGGCATATCAGATAAATGTGCCATCATGCCGAAGAAAAACTGGGACAAGAAACAATAAAGTTTCATCTTCTGGTCTGTTAGAGTATTTGCTGTATTCCTTTTATGCTTCAGATCCGCCCTGAACGACACCCATAAGTGTTCCTTTTACAATTTTTTGACATTTTTTTATGTTGTAGAACCGTTCTTGCCACTATTGACAGCCTGGTCAGTTCTGGTTAGCAGGTTCAGAACTGTTCTACAAGGTAAAAAGGAATACACTAATTGTTGTTTTGATATTGTCAAGGTTAATTGAAGTTTAAGAGAATTTTGTGACAGCCGCATCAATCAAATGACTCTGTAAATTCTTTGATTTTATTAAAATTAAAATTTTAATAAACATCATTGTGTTCTATGATTTTTACCCTTAGAAATTGTAATAAATTGTTTGTTTTGTTTTTATGGGTTTAATAACGGTACACATTGTTATCCATTGTGCTAAAACTAAAATATCTAACTGATCTATTTACGATATAGCGATTTGTCGACCTAACGAACCTAATGTTACTAATGGATAATACAAACAAATTGAGCTTACGTTGTCTAGAACAGTTGTTAAGATATTTTTAGTAAATGCTCGCCTGGACCAAACACTAACAATTTTTAAATTGGATACGCATATTTACAAAGACAAATTCTGGCAGCAAAATACCTTAGTACAGTTATTTTGTTGGAAAGTTTTGCTTCATGCTAATAATTTTATATACGTAAATGTTAACTTCTGACAATATGTAAAAATATTTAAAAAAATATTTATGTGTTTGCTGAATAGTTGACCGGTTGATTTTTACTGCATTAAACTTTAAAATTTGCGGATAGCTGCTAAGATTAAATTCAGGGTAGCCATCTATATAAAACAAAAAATTTAGTTATCATGAGGGTGAAAATTTTGTTTTTAACAGGTCTTAAAAATAATCTGCAAAAAGAATCCACCCAGGATTTTTTAAATGAATTTAAAAATCCACCCAAACAATTATTCTACACGTATTATGTTTAGTTTTAACAAATCTTCTTGGATTGTATTGATTCTATTATGTATTAGCAATTTAGAATATTAAGTTTAGGTTAGGTACGTGTTTTTTTTACGTTTGGGCCACCTCACGAAGGCGTATGCCTGAGTACCAGAGTACCATAATTGTCAAATTATTTAGATATTTAACCCATATTTTCCCCTGTTCTGTTGTCCAAGCACTGAAACATGCAAATTTTGAAATTCTCAGCACCATGAAAATATCGCGGTAGTTCCACCAAGGACGTCATTTTTAAGAGTTACAAGCCGTCAAAGTTCAATTTTTATTTTGTTTTTTCGCCATATTGCATTTCTTTTTAACCAATCCAGTTGATATTTGGCACACAAATCGAGCTAAAGTATATTTTTAAAATACCGCCAGAGGGCACTTTTACCCAAAACTTAAAATTTATTTACATCATAACTTTTATTTTGACAGATATCGCAAAGCTGGAGGCGCCATTTTATAGACAACAAAACTTAAAAATAAGGTACTCTTTATTAAAGTCGATAAACCTCACCGTTTTGGCACCAATAGACATCAAAGTTTCATCAATTTCAATCAAATTACCTACATACATACAGGGTGTCCATTAACTCAACCAACAAACTTAACCAAACGGTTCTACAACAAAAATAAGAAAAAACTTTATATAAACATATGTCCTAAACGTCTTAGATTTTTAAACTACGTAGTGTTAAAAATTTTAAAAAGTTTAGGACATATGTTTATATGAAGTTTTTTCTTATTTTCTGTTGTAGAATCGTCCTGTAAAGTTTGTCGGTTGAATTACTGGACACCCTGTATGTATGTAGGTAATTTGATTGAAATTGGTAAAAACTTTAATGTCGATTGGTGCCTAAACGGTGAGGTTTATCGACTTTAATAAAGAGTACCTTATTTTTTAAGTTTTAGATTGTCTATAAAATGGCGCTCCCAACTTTGCGATATCTGTCAAAATAAAAGTTATGATGTAAATAAATTTTAAGTTTTGGGTAAAGTGCCCCTGGCGGTATTTAAAAAAAGTACTTTTTGTCTTAAAATTTTAGAATCTGCAAAGCTCGATTTGTGTGCCAAATATCAACTGGATTGGTTACAAAATAAATGCAATATGGCGAAAAAACAAAATAAAAATTGTACTTTGACGGCTTGTAACTCGAAAACGAATGACATTTTGAAAAAATATATACTACCCTTATTTTGTCAGGTAGAATCACCCCTTAAGTTTCATGATCGATTTTTGAATCACCCTATATTCTTTTTTTCAATACGTCTTTAATAATATGATTATTGACGTCCTATAGAAGAACTACAAAATAATTTTAATATAACCTCATTGTTTATGGCAACATATTTAAGTAAAAGTTAATTAATTTAGCCAGCTAACCATTATAAAACTGCTCTTATTAAAACTGTAGAATCGGCACCATTACTTTTACTATTTTTTGTTCATTGTCAAATGTCATATATTTAATAATGAGGTTACTGTGCTACTTGACTATCAATCTTAACGAGATTTCAACGATCGTTTAATGAAACAATTTTTCGTGTTTGTACTATTATAGAATATACTTTGGGTCTAAAAAATATGTGTGTACAGGGTGTCCGCTAATTATTGGTACACAGAGCAACCACAGATTCCTATGCCCTCCGTACGACAAACTATTAAGATTTAACTAAACACACCTATATCCAAAAGTTGATAATAAGAAAGATACAGGGTATCAAAGTGAAAAAATATTTTGATGATTGAGGAGCAGACTTGCAAATGCATTTTGTCCAAATTTTCTATATTTGAGATAGAGGTGGCGCTGCATTCACATGATAAAACACTAACTTTTTGAACATTTGGACAGTCGAAATGCATTTAGATTTCGTGGTATTAAGGGAAATACCTAGACAAACAGATTTAAGTCCACATACATTGTACTTTCAAAGAGCATTTTGTCCATTAACATTGACAAAAATGCATTTTGTTGGGGTTATCAAAGTTTTATCAAAGCCTGGTAAAATTCGGTGTTGCCTTAGAAACTTTTTAATGTTCTAATTGTTAAAAAATTAAAGTAGCCGTTCTTGGATTAAAATAGAATAGTTAGAAGGGGAGCATATTGTGGTATACACGTGGTCATAAAAACACCTGAAAAATATTGGAAACTTTACAAACAAATGGGTGAAACCAGAAAACTTGCAAATAATTGGTCATTGGTGAATATAAAACAGGCTTCAATTTTAGAAATTGGCTCAAGTAAAAGAATAATCATTTAACGTGGAAAGGCCTCAGGCGTTGTGGTGAAATCTGAATTGCTGTATTGTAACGGAAGATCCAGCAAAAAAATTTCAAAGTTTGTTGAGACCTAAAAAGCCGTTAGATTTTCCTGAAGTACAACGTGAACATGAAATAAAGCAAAAAAGCTAAATAGTCTAAAAACGAATTGTTACATTGTCTGGTGACGGATGGTATGCAACAGACCCGGAGCTTAAATGGATTGCTAAAATATGTGACAAAACCTTTGGCGAACTTAAAAATAAAATCGTTTACTACTAATATAATTATACTTACAAATTTTGTCTTATTTTATAATATTGTTTTAATATAAACTTTTTTTATAAAACACAATTTTTATTTTTTATTTGGCAATAACATGGAGACAATCAAACTGCAATCTGTCCAACGATTTTTTAAACTTTTTCAAGTTGTTTTTTGACTTTATTGTGCCAAAACTTGTGATGGAGGTCCATACACCTAATAACATTATATTAGAGACATTTTGCACCTCTTAAAATAACAGACGTTTTTGGCCTCTTATGGTTATCGTTATTAAACATAACGATTACGGCAGCAGCTTTAGACAGAGATTTTGCAGCCTCTTTTAAGAAATATATCTTGCGTCTGCGCTTTCGACACATAACCCTATTTTTGCCTTGTGATTCACCCATTTTAAAGTTAACGAAAAATCAGTATTTACTTTTATTCTTCATAAGATTTAAATTCATATTTAAATATATGCAAACACTTCTGTTGATTTCGTTTTTTAAAGTAGATGCAAACAATACAGTATAAGCAAAACACAAAAATAAGGTTAGGTTTGGTAGTAGAATAAAAAGCAAGTGTGCCAGATTGTAACATCTAAATTAATTACTGATTTAGAATATCCGTAAAAGTGCAAGTCCGTTTTAATTTCTTAACACTATTTGATTTTTATTACTGCTATAGATTTTTCGCTAATTAGAGCCTAGGTATAAATGATATTTTAATAAATTCTAACCAGCAGTCTCAGAATAACGTTAACCACAACGGAATTGCAAAATAAGGGTGCAAAATGTCTCTATTATCCCAAAACTTTTTACCTTTTATAATTAGTTTGTCTGTACTAGTTTTTTGTTTTTTCTGAAAATTGGTAAAAATGGAAAAATGCAATTTGCAAGTCTGCTTCTCAATTATTGATTCGTTTTGAATATTGTAATAAAACTCGGTAACTAAGGGTTTTTGGAAATTAACTTTTTAAAAGTGTGCAAGATACCGCAGGTGACGCTCTCTAGAGTTTAGAATAAAATTAAGTGCAGCTTCTAATTTTTTACCCTGTAATACCTTCTCAAGCCGAATATTGTGTGTATACACCCATTAGTACTATACTTATTTATAAACAATTAACGCAAAATTAAATTTTTAAAACTTTGTATTTTGAAATCATCCACTTTTGAACAGAAGTATAGAAGGAACAGTTTAAAAATGTAAATTCGGTGCTCTTTGATAAGAAAAAAAATCACAAAAAGTTTAAAGCAAATAAATCGGCATGCTTGACTTCGCGGCCGCCTTTGCTATATTTCTTTTATGATATGCCGGTTGATGCAGGTGGTCATTGCACTATGGGATAGAAATTAATTTTTTTGGACAAAATTCTGAAACTTACCAATCTAACTTAAAATGAGGTGCTTTTTACTGGAAAAATACTATAAATTATTACAAATGCTTTTTGGAAACCTAAAACTTATTATATCTTATTATAAATTTACACCCCACTTAAAATTATTATTTTTATTGTACAAAATAAACTAAAATGTCAGCTTGTTTGGGTTAATTCGGTAGTATTCTAATCAGTAATCCGATGATTATTATCTCATATGATATACAGGGTACGACAATAGGTATGATTTTTTAAATGAAATACCCTGAATATTATATCACCACCAAAAAATATTTTAAAATGCTTTAGAAAAATACTACATTTGATGTGTCTATCTCAATTAGTTTCGGAAATATGACCATCCAAATCTGAAAAATAATTTTAAATTATTCTTAGAAGCGTAATAGAGATACATCTTCCCAACTTTTTTATTTTTTAACGTATAAAATAAATAATAACACTGTTTTGTTGGGTAGATTCTGTAGAATCCATATCTTTCATCGGAATGCTTTTATCTTTTAGGATATACAGTGTAGGACAAAACATATTAAATTTTAAAATGGAAAACCTTGTAAATTATAAAAAAATCTTGTATCTGTCCTTACACTCAGAAGTAGCAAAAAGTAGGAAGGCAGCAATTGTAAGTACAAAAACTGATAAAGAAAAAGGTGAAAAAATCTTTGACAAAGAGCGAGTCGAGACTGCATCGGAAACACAACAATAGCTCTTATTATTTAAACTCTTTTACTTTTTTAGTAATCAAGGGTAATAATAAACTAAGAGATTAAATGTTGTATATTTATGTTTACTTAAAATACATTTTCAAGTTTCTTATTACCCCAATAGAAGTCGTCATATCGTTTTATAATTTTCCGTACATGTAGTTTGGAGTATCTACTTTGAAATACACAGCATGAGCCATTACAATTTCAAAGTTGCTTTTTGGCCAAAATAATGGATTTCTATCCCATAGTGTATTGGCGCGTGGCTGTAAAGGGTAGCGGCACCTTTGTATAAAATATTCGGATTGCAGGCGGCCTTTTTTATGTTTTTTTGTATTATTTTCAAAGGGTACCGAATTTGCGCTTTTAAAATGTTCTTACTATAAGTTGGGTTAGATTATAATATTTACGCTCCTAAAACTTGTGGTAGAACTTTTCTAAACCTGTATAATTGGTTATGAATAAACGTAACAAAATAAACTAAACTAAGGTGATGAAACTTATAGTATACGTTCCAAAGAAATTTCCAATTAAAAAGGATGGTAATAAAAATATCGGTTAAATTTTAAACTATTAATCAGGCGATACAATTAGCTTGCCCATTTACATGAGACGTACCAGCGTTCGACGTAGTACGCCGCGCGTAGCACGTATACCGGTAATTTTGTTTTTTCATGAGAGAAGCATGTCAATTTCTAAAAGGAACGTGCAGCAGAGTGTTTTAGGCGTTGTTACCGTCGCAGCATTTTTCCTAACTAGAAAAATATAAATAAAATATTAGGCGTTTTTGGGTACATCCTCTTCTAAACCAAAAGTTACCAAACTCTTCTACAAATACAACGGATATTTTTTTTTGCAAATTATTTTATTGGCGATGGAAAGTTCCTTAGCAAGACCATAAAATATAATTACAAAATATACTTTCCAAATAAAAATACATACTGGGTGTTTCTCACAGGTGGTTCCCCCTATAACTTTTTTACCTTTAAAACAGAAAACGACATCTGTATTATCGTTATTTGATATAATTTTGGATTGATTGGTCCATTTGCTTGTTTTCTATTACATTCTAATAAAATGCCCTTTTAGGATATGCTTACGAACCACCCTCGTTCTATTAAAAAAAAAGGGAGTTATGACCAAAATAGATTTGGCACACTTTGACTCTGCCCTATAAGAAGTCACGTAAAAACAAAAAAACTAATAATTTTATTTTTCCATGGCTACTTAACTAAAAATAAACCGTTTTAGTCTAATCGTGGCACTCTAGATTGGAATAAAAAAATTAAATTTTTTAAAGCAGATCTGTCAAAAAATGACATGTGACGTGTCATTGGATTTTTGACATCAGAGATGTAATAGAAAACAAGAAAATAAACCAATTAATCCAAAATTATGTCAAATAAGCATATACCAAATTTCATGATTCTAACTTTAAAGGTTAGGTAAGTTATAGGAGGAACCACCTGTGAAAAACATCCGGTATATACCAAAGTAAAGAAACAAATGTACTTTTTTCCTTATCTACTTGTTCCGTAAAATTAACAATTAAGACAAAAGTAACCTCCAAAGACGTCTCTCTCGGATCTCGATTTTTAAATTATTTTTTTTTTAATATTTCAAATATTAGAAATCTCTTTCAGCTAAACTAATTACCTAATAATTTTCTATTAATTGTTAAAAGAAACGGCTACTCTACATGTCCCTAACAACAAACATGCGGCTTATCGTGTGAAAAGTATATTTAGTAGCTATGCCCTTACGCGAAGCGTTCCTACGTCAGGAGTTAGTCCCGTTACACATGAGACGTACGAACGCCCTGCACCGTACGCCTAATAAAAATGTTGCATTGACAGTAACGTAACCTAAAGCGTACGCGCCGTGCTTGCATGTGAAAGGTTACATTACTTTAGGTTAAATTACTTTCAATGCAAACCTATCGTCAAACGTAGGGCGTAAAGCGCCTTCTATCTCTAAAGCCGCGTCTAGATTTGCAACAATTCGCCAAACATCCATCCAAACTCATCAACCTGTTTGCCCGCTTCTTTGACGCCAAACAACCGACAAGCTCTGAATCACCGGCAAATCATTCGCCCAGCCCTTAAAAAACGTGAATTTCGTCCACGTCCACGTCCGCGGTATGTGGTATTTGGCGCGGTATGTAGCGTGGAGCGGCACGGCGAATTGTTGCAAGTCTGCGGATGCGGCTTTATACAGCGTGTCCACTTAAGTTCGCACTACATGGGAAATTTTTTTATCATGGATTTTACGAAAAAAACTTATTTTTATAAATAGTTCTGCATGGTCTAAAACTTAACTGGTATACGAGGTATGTCGAAAAATGTGAATTTTGCTCAAGGAAAAAGTACCTTTATTTTTAACATTTTTTTTAAACGAAAAAGTTGTTTAGAATTAAATATTACTTACAAATAGGCAACAACTTGACAATTTACTAAAAAAAAGTTCAGTTCTTACCATGGGGATTTTTCCATTATTGATTTTACGAAAAAAGTTATTCTTTATAAAAAGTTCTACATGGCCTAAAACCTAAAATTCAATCATCAGATATTAATTTTTGCAGTGGTATACGAGGTATGTCAAAAATGTTAATATTGTTAAAAATGTAAATAATTAAGCTTTTATATCTGCAAGTTATGTTTTATTCTAAACATCTTTTCTTATAAAACAAATTTGATATTGTTAAAAATAAAGCTACTTTTCTTTTAAGCAAAATCACATTTTTTGTCATACCTCGTATACCACTGCAAAAATTAATATCTGATGATTAAATTATAGGTTTTTGGCCATGCAGAACTTTTATAAATAATCACTTTTTCGTAAAATCAATAATAAAAACAAATTCCCAATGATTAGAACCAAAGTTCATTTTTATAGTAAACAGTAAACTTGCGTATTTGTAAGAAATTTTTAATTCTAAATAACTTTTTCTTATAAAAAAATCGATATTGTTAAAAATAAAGGTACTTTCTCCCTGAGCAAAATTCATATTTTTCGACATACCCCGTATACCACTACAAATAATTAATATCTGATGTTTGCATTATGGGTTTTAGACCATGCAGAACTTTTTATGAATAACTTTTTTCGTAAAATCAATAATAAAAAGTTTTCCATATGGTGCGAACTTAAGTAGATACGCTGTATGTTAGGGAACTAAGCGTTCGCAAATCAAAAATACACAAATTTATTTCCAAACATTTACAGGTTGGTCATATCTAATTTTTTTACCGATATATTCTCTGTCTAATAAGATGGCCAATAACTGTTTCTGCCTTCAAGAATGTTTTGTAAAACAAATCTCAAGACGTTAAAATATTCACGTACAACTGTTCTTTATTCCAGCTTAATAATCGGAAGGTATATGATTGATTGTGAAGTCATTATACACGCGCTTTTATCATGCAAATTAAAAACCTAAATGTTTACAATACAATTCAAATGAGTTTCACAGCAGGTTGCCGGTACCACTTCGAGTACTACTACAAATAGATAATAATTGGTTATGAACGATTGAAGGAGATTTTGCAAAACATTGTAGACGAATAAGGCATTGTTTTTATTTATTTTTTAAATAAATTCTTTTAGTAACAGTAAATTTGACAAACCCTAAATATAGAGGATGGTCCTAAGTAATTAACCAAAATTCAACTGGAAAATTGTAAAGTTAAAATATCGCGATTTAACTAAATTTACGTCTGTACAATAATTAACATTACTTGAGATACAGGGTGTTAAAGTTTACAAACAAATGTTTTAATTATTTTGATAATTTTAATTTGTTTTGATATATTTGATACTTTAAAAACTCTGTATCTAGGGGTTATCTGACATGAGCCATTCATATCTGATGTGACGTTATAGAGAAATCCAATGTAGTGTACAGGGTGTTTCATTTTACGGGATATCTCGAAAACTGTCAGAAATATCAAAATTCTAATATAGGACTCTCAATCTCTTTTAAGAAAACAACTTTAGTGAAAACAGTTCATGGCTGTTGCGATCCATCTCTGAGCTACAGGGTGATTTTCAGATTTTGCCACTTTTACAACTTTATTTAACTTGTTTGCTGTTAAAGTTATGAAAAACTTTAGATAGGTTAATTGTGTAGTTTTTTCCGTATAATATGGCGGTGTAATTTGTTTTTTTTTATTTCTAAGTTATACAATTATTGGGAAAATTACTTGTTTTTCTTATGGAACGCACTGTATATTTCTATTTATATTTATTAAGCTCTTCTTGAGTTTTCAAAAAATATACACCATTATGTATTTATAATTTCAAATTTTACTGAAAATTAGCATTTTTCATAATTTTGGCTTTTTTTATAGAAGACCATGACAGAAAATAACAAAAACATCATTTTTCAATACCTATTTTTTTTTTTAGTTTAACTTCTCTAACTAGATATTTTTAATGAAAAATCTACCTTTAAACTTTTAATCTATTTTTTATTAACTTACTGTAGTTTAAAAATAAATATGTATTTTTGTTTTAAATATTTCAACCACTTGCATTATACTAATAATGAATACCATAACAATAACAGATAAGTTCAAAAATATGAGTAGTATAGAGAATACTATTACAGAAAAAAATTAAATAAATGGAAATAAAATAAATATACCTATTACAGAACACTTCAATATAAACATTTATTGTAATTTTGTTTTTTGGTTTTTTAATATTATGTTAGATTTAATATATATTCATTTTATTTTCATTTAGTAAATAAAACATTTTTTTTAGGTAAGAGTGCTTTTCTAAAATAAAGTCACAAGTAAGTTAATTAAAATAACTTAAAAAATAAAAGTTGATTTTTATTAGGATATCAAGTAAGGGTAGCTAAATAAAAAAAGGTATTAAAAAATAAGATGTTTTGTCATTTTCTGTCATAGCCTTCTATAAAAAATCCCAATTTAAGAAAATGCAATTTTTGGTAAAACATAAAAAAATACCTCCTAATATATACTTTTGAAAGGCTCGAAAAGAGCCTAATAAATAGATAAAAATATACAAGGTGTTTCATAAAAAATAAGTTGGATAATTTTCTTAAAAACGGCCTAACATAAAAACAACTAATTACATTACAATATTCTACGGAAAAAACTACACAATAAACCTATCTAAAGTTTTTTCATAACTTTAATAACAAACGAGTTAAAGAAAAGTAAAAAGTGGCAAAATCTGAAAATCACCCTGTAGCTCCGAGATGGATCGCAATAGCGATGAATTGTTTAAAAAAAAGAGATCTAGAGCCCTATATTAGGTTTTTGATATTCCTTATTATTTTTGAGATACCCTGTAAAACCATCGAAAACGAAACACCCTGTACATAGCGTCCTTAAGTCAACACTAGATATTTTTAGCTTAAGTCAGAAAACCTTTAGATACCGGGTGTTCTTGCAATATTCAAAACGTATAAATTAATATCGAAATTATTTTTAAAATATTCAGGTAAGTGTAGTTAAATCGCAATATTTTAACTTTACAATTTTCCAGTTGAATTTTGGCGCATTACTTAGGGACCACCCTGCATAATACGCAGGGTGTCCAGTAACTCTACTAACAAACTTTAAGGGGTGATTTTTCGACAAAATACTAAATTTACTCTTCTATTTTAAGCTGCCCTTTTTAAAATACCTGATCTTACTGCTCCAACATATGTATTTTTTTTTATCTTGGGACACTTTACAAAGGCTAAGTCCCATTACACATGAGACGTACAAACGCTCTACTCCCGATACACTAAAAGTAATGTAATATTTCACATGCAGGCCTGGCGTGTTAGGTTACATTACTTTCAGGCAAAACTTTTTGTCAGGCGTAGGGTTCGTATGTAACGGGACTAAAACTCTTAATACTAACATCCTAGTGTGTTAGAGCTCTGGGTCGTTCGGCGCACAACCAAAATCACCCAGACGTAAATAGACGCATAATAAGCCGAGCGGCATCAGTGCATAGGTTATTCCGGCCCTGTTCTAAGTTTTAAAGTCTAACATCCTATGAGTGTCTTAAGTGGGATAAGAGAAATTTTGTTGACACGGGACTTAAACACTTGAAGATTAGGGGAAAAAGAAGACTTGTAACGCAGCAGCAGCTTCTAGTCTGTCTTCAGTCTACACACTTTGGGGATCAAAGAGCGTACAAAGAGAAAAGCTCGAAGGTCTTCCTTTTTCTCGGGAGCTGCAAGGGGAGAAATTATACTAACTAATTTGTTGGAACAGAACACGTGAAAACACAAGCAAAAGTGAAAGATCTTTTAATGCACGACAATGGACAAGAAAAGAAAACTTTCTGTAAGAAATAAAAGGCGAACCGCTCTTCTTTAAATGGAATTAAGAATGCTAAGCAATATTCCAGAGATGGCTGGATTTAGGCAAAAGCATACAGAATTAAAAACCAAATAATCCAAGTATTCTTAAAGCTGTAGATACAATGTGTTTTATGCAAGATTATTCTCAAGATGTTTGTTTGCAAAACTTGTCCGCTTTTATGTAGAAGACAAGTGTTTCTACGAAAGGACATGATTGTGTTTTAGATGCATTGTTTTTTTAATAAAACAGGGATCTGGTTATTACTTATATTTTTGGCTTTTGATTAAATTCCTGGATGCCTTTTATATTATTATCGAATTGACAACTAATTATTAACAAAATATCCATTTGACCCTGAATTTTTTTGGAAAAAGTCGAATGCCGATAAATAAATATAGTGCTTTTGGGCAACACTACTCTTTTTTGTCATGTTTCTATCCAAATAAAAATTTAAATTGTTACTACATATTCAAAAAATAATAAAGTAAATACATACCCTTCGTATTGTCTACTAAGATATGCATAAAATGGTTGAGCGTAGGGTTTGGAACAGGATATCTTGTTTTTTTTCAATTTTTAAATTAAAGATCTTTAAAGAAGCATTCAAAAAATATATAAAATCAGCAACCATGTACGCAGTATATCTGATATCTGATATATTTTTATAATACTTTGTCAAGGAATATGACATTTTTCGGCGGATTCATTTAATGGATGGTAATTATTTAAGTACAGGCCAAAAAAAAAAATAAATTAAAAGTACCAAAAAACCAAACAAAAATTAAACAAGTAAAAAGGAAATCTAAAAATCGACGTTTCGGTGGCAAAGTCTGCCACCGTTGTCAAGATAAATGGAATAAAAATAATAAACATAAAAATTACCTATTATCTAGGTTTTTAAATTTTAAAATTTTTTATCATTTTTTAGGATATTCTGAAAACTTTTGGTTTCTTGTCTAACTGCTAAATATTCCTGAAGATCCCGACAGCCAGTTAGAGAAGAAACCTTCAACAACTTCAAAAGTACAATATTTACTTACGTTTATAATATTTAATACCAACACTGATTGCAAGATAATTTTAAAAAATCAAAATTATATTTTTTGCAAAACATCTCTATGTTTATACAGTGAGGATATTAAAAGAGTTTCCCCACTTTATCTTATGAATGGAACAAGATATCGAGATCGGGTAAAATTTGGGTAAAAAGGGTGTCACTTAAACTACTCTTCGGCATAAAAATAATTTCTGTCACATGGCCTAGTGCCAAGACGGCAGAAACTTTTTTAATGAAAAGTTATGTAGCACCTTGTTTTAAAGATATTCCGATTCTTTATTCATCGCCGTTTTATTTTTAAAATCGGTCCAGTCATTCTAGAGGTACAAGTGTTTATAGATTAGGTCCAATTTGTACAAATTTGTGTAAAATGGTGTCATTAACGTCAAAGCATTTGTTTGCAAGGCCTACTTAAATAACTCTAAAAAGATGAGAAGAAAATGCAATTTTCTTTTAACTTAAAATTAAAATATGACATGCGATCACATCGTTGAATTTGTAATAAAAAATAGGGATCAGATACAGGGTATGTACTTTTTTCGAGCCATATAAAAAAATAAAGTTGATGATGGTTTCTTGAAAACGAAACGTCGGGTATAAATCTAAAAATACCATCATGTAGTAGCTAAAAAGTGCCAATGAAAAAGTGTTATTAGTTTTTATTATCTCTTCAAATAAAGTCAGAAAAAAATAAAATCAATATAGTCAAATTTTCGTTTTTGCCAAATATCTCAACAGGCCATGAAAATTTTTCAAGTTTTTAAACGGCATGTAAATAAGCTTTAAAAACACAACTTTTTCCTAATTTAACCTAAGCTGTATCTCCAATAGGTACTGAGATTCCCATGCTTAGGATCCTTATCTTGGACACACTGTACATTATATATTAATGCAGAAGAACTAAAAATAGCTTTAAAAAAATTAATGACGGTTCTTGTTGATAAAATAAATAAACTTGTTGCATATAGACAGAAAAAAATCCAAATTAACCGCTAATCGTCATTAAATCGTTTGAAAAAATAAATCAGTTGGTAAAACGTTTAAAAGTGAAAACATTCGCCAAATGATCTATTAAGCGTACCCTGGCAAAAAAATAATTTTATAATTACAAAATTAATAAGTAAAATAATTTGATTACGGAAAAGAATAAATGTAAATCGCCCGTAAAGTTGGATTGATTAACTTAGAGAGAAATGAAAGTTTTTGACAGAAATAAATATAGAAAGTGATCTGGTTTGCAGTTTAAACAGGATGAAATTTATTTTATAGCGCGTTTTTAATTTTATTAGTCATACGAAATTTATGATGTACGATAATTTTAATTTATAATGTAAAAAATACAAAATACAACTAATTTATATTAAAATGTGAATCAGGTATTACAATGCTAGATCATATTATGAACAAGATTTTGAAAAATCGTGGGGAAAAAAGTACATTTTTCATTTTTAGAATATGGCTTATTTTCTGACTTTCTGCGTATTTTTGAAATTTTAAGATAAGCTATTTGATCGAGGGAATTAGAAAATCGTAATTAAAAAAAAACATAAAAAACAATACTTACGCCATACATGGATGGTAATTGTTTGGGTACACGCAAAAAAATTAAATTAAAAGTACCAAAAAATAAACACAGTAAAAGATAACTAAAATCGACGTTTCGGTGGCAAGTCTGCCACACCGTTGTCGATAAATTGAATAAAAATAATAAAAAGAAAAATTAACTATTAAGGTTTAGTTTTTTATCTTTTTTTTATGATATTCTGAGAACTCTTAGACATTAAATGTCAAATATGTTTGTGTGGTTATAGTATCATAGTGTCATAGATAACTGGTTGCTGGTATGTTTATTGTTGAACATTTGTAAAGGTGAATAGTTAGTTAATTTTTAGTCTTCTTGAAGATACTTCAGTATCAAGCAAAGGCAACCAAGTGTTATTTAAATAAACTGAGAATTGATGCTACAATTATCTTTATTTAATAATATATACCTTACTTTCTTTGATTTTTGCGTTTTTAGAATAAGTTTTCTTTGCTTAAATGCTTGAAGCATTCCAGTTTATTCTATGATTGTTATCAAATGCGTGTTGGCAGATTTTTGATTTATGAGAATTCTGTGTTTTTAATGTATGATCTGTGTTCTTTATGCGTTTGGCTAATGGTCTACAGTTTCACCTATATAAAACTTATTGCATTCACCGGTGTATTTTATATAAATGACACTTTTTTGTATTTTCACTTGAGTTGTATGGTTTCCGTTTTTGTTAATTGAGATCTGATAGTGATTTGTGTTTTAAAGGTTGTGCAGAATATTAAATTTATGTGCATATTCGTTGAATTTCCATTTGATCGATCCGGGAATGTATGGTAAAAATAAATTTGTAAATAGGTCTATTTTGATTTTTGTTTATAATTGGTTTAAATTCGGGTCTTGTTAATAAAAATTCTCGAAAAATTACAAATACAGGTTTCGCTCTTAGAACTTAGATTTTGCTGGGGGGTGGGTGGAGGGAAAAACAAAAAATTTTTTTGTTCGCAAATTACTGAAAGTAAGTTTTTTTTACCAAAGTGTTTCTCTTAGCATCATAAGCATCTGATATAAATTTGGTGTGGACATATATCGTTCTTAAAAAAATAATGTGAATATCCTACGCCTACGTAAGAAACTGCTTGACACTGAGGGATCAAAACATTTTCTTTTATTTTAATTTTTAAATTAAAATACCGATGTTTCTCATAGAAGGTTGCCCCTTGATAACTTATTTACCTTTTAAGATACAAAAAATGAAAAATTTGAGGTATATCTATATTTGACATAAATGCCGAACCAGTTAATTTTCCTATTGTTTTTATATACTTTCGGTTTTGTTGGATGTGTATTTTATCTTATCTAATAGATGTTATATACACATACATTCAATTACAATGATACCTTAAATGTCATTTTTTGATACTACTTTTACTGTTGTCAAAAATAGGAATTTATGTAACAAATGCATAAAGTGATACTTTTTTTTAACGAATGGGAAGTTTATAAATAAATAAAAATGTAATTGTAAAAAACACACAAAAAAAAGAATTCTGACGCGTCGTTTTATAGCGAATTTGGGCGATGGGTAAAAACATTTAAAGTTGACCGATTGTAACGGAATGCGCCTTCAAAGTGGGTCTTCTAAGTTACTTTACTTAAAAGAAACGCGCATTTAATGAGATACCGGGTGTGAACGAAAGTAGTGTCTCTTGTTTATACAATATTATTTTATTGTTATATTTTTAATTATAATTATTAGAAATACAGAGTCGCCCAGGATAGCTGTTAGAAGAGGATAAATGGACCAAATATTTTGGATTTTTAAACGTCCTTTTGGAAAAACTGGTCGCATGGTCCAAAACTGATGAATACAAATTTTACTTTGATTGGTAATAAACAGAGCAACTAAAAATATAAAAAATGATCAAAGTAAACAACTTTTATTTGTAAAAATAGGACAAAATTGTATAAACAAATAGGGTGTAACTAAATAAGTGTAAAACATTTAAGGAGGTGATTCCTCATTGAAAAATATGAAAAAAGTTCCTATAAACATGGGTCCGAAAATGCATACTTTCCAAGATACAGGGTGTCCAACATTTAGGTTCAACATTCACCTTCTTTAATCTTCAGTTGACCTTCACTTTTTAATGTCATTAGATAGTCCTTAAAAAGTTAAGATAGGAAAGTAAAATTAATTTTGCTCTATCTTTAACTGTTTTTGCTCAGTAAATCGTCAAAATTCAAAATTCCGTCCCAAGAAACATGCAATAAAGTGGTTTTTATTTTTTTCTCGAAAACAGAAGCAAGATACAAAAAAATTTCAAGAGATAAAAAAGTTGTATTTTCAGTTGCTTATTCTAAAAAAATAAAAAGTTACAAAAAGTCAGTGGCGTACATTTTTTTACAATTATTTTCGATAAGATGTCCCGTGAGACGCCACTGGACTTAATAATTTTAATTTAATTATGCCTAACTTTGGCCCTTATTACTAGAAATAACACTGAAAAATTTCAAGAAAATCGGTTACAGGGTATTCAAGATAATTACAAAAACCTATTTTATTTAAAAAGTTTAACACCCTGTATCTTGGAAAGTATGCATTTTCGGACCCATGTTTATAGGAACTTTTTTTTCATATTTTTCAATGAGGAATCACCTCCTTAAATGTTTTACACTTATTTAACCATTTAATGCATGTTTTATTTATCTAAACTTATTAATTTTAAATTTGCAGCACAGCCATTATATTACAACAAAAATCATAGCCTTCTTATTTTTTAAGAGACAACTATCCTCTTCATAACTAGGCATTTATTATTTAATTTTAGAAAATGGTATGTACTTACTTTTTGTAGTTATAATACTAATAAAGTATAAATTCCTTTTTAATTTTTTAGTCATTTAAATTCATTATTACTATTAATTGTCAATAATTTCTATTAAATTCATTTGCAAACGGTTAAATTTTAAAACTAGTGACACATGAACTAAAAGAAATAATGACGAAATCATAGGTAACTTGACCGTATGGTTCAGTTGATGTCGCGTTTACTGTTACATTGCATAAATTGATATTTAAGTTTATTGTATTAAGCATAGAAACAAAACACTAATTTAAAGTTAAAAAAAAGCTTAAAAGTTTTAAAAAAAGTTCCTTTATTTACCACTTTGTGTAGTGTACTAGAATGGAGTACTTTAACTTCATGTTAATGATTTTAAAAAAACGCATTTTTTAACGGTCGTGAAAAAAAAATTCATAGTCTAATGTATCCCTTTTAATCGGTGGAGGAAGCGGCTATAGATGTTTAAATAAAAAAAACTGTTGCATGAACATACTCGAGCCCGTCAAATATTGATAGCACCAATGTACTACGTATTTTTAATGATGTACAGGGTTATTGACTAGATTTTGACCACCCCCGTAATTTTTTTATTTTTAAAGCTACGCACCTGAATTTTTACCAAATTATAGGAAATTAAACGTATTTAGAAAAATTGGAAAATATTATACAGGGTGTCCCAAAAAATTTGGACAAATCAATGTTAATCTTTTTAACAGAACACCCTGTATATTTATAAAAAGTTAAAGAACCCTTAAAGAGACCTTTTCAAAAATATATAATATGATGTATTAATCTTTCATATTTTTCGAGCTATCAGAGTTTAAAATAACAAATAATGACATAATAATAATTACAAGAGTGATTAAACAACTCTGTATTATCTAGGTATGATCAATCTACTATTAACTACTACATACTAATATGAAAATCAAAAATAAATATAATAATGTTAAACTGCTAAATGTTCTACATGGCCCCCATCCACTTCGATACATTTTAAATAGATGTGTTCTTGTCTCTCTATTGCAGCCAAAATGTGACCTTGATTATTAGTGTTTAGTGCCGCAATCTCTTCTGTTATACAAAATCGGATGTTTTCACGTGTAATTTCCTCGGGTGCTATCTGGTCCAATTTTCCTTGGAGGTAACCCCACAGAAATGAGTCCATAACTGTCAAATCTGGGCTATTAGCGGGCCCTCTTATACAGCCAAATCTTCCAAGCCAGACGGGAAATCTCTTAGGAAACGAGTTACAAGACCGATATTATGGTAAGGAGCACCATCTTGTTGCCACAAAACTTCATTATTGTCTGGCAAATTTTGGACAACATCTTGGACTAAATCGAAGTATCGGTCTCCGTTTACAGAACCATTAAAAAATATATGGGTCCTATTACCCTGTTATTTAACATTCTACACCACACATTTACGGATGAACGACCAGAACGTTTAACTTGACTAATAGCACGGGGGTTTTCTTGAGCCCAAACATGACTATTTCGTCTTTTAAATTTTAAAACCGTTGAAAACACTGATTCGTCAGTCCAAACAATTTTGTTTAATAAAAGACCATCATATTCCGAGCAAAATCTAATCGGTTTCTAATATGCTCAACTGTTAAATACTGGACTGGTAAAATATTGTAGGGTTGAAATTTATATTTGGCTAATGTATTCTGTATTTTATAATAAGTTTTTCCTAGTTCTAGTGCATTCTTGGATATGGAAGTGCACAGATTTTCTAAAAATCAGGAGTTTTGAATAAAGAAAAAAGAAACCCAAAACCACTTACCTTGAACATGTAGCACAATATTCAATTCGTCATCATAGTAGTTTTCATCTCGAATTATTGTTTGCTTCTTTCTCTTAAATGATAGTGTTTCCGTTATATTACGAAAATTATTCAAACCAGGAATAATTCTTTCTTCTCCATATGGCCTAGCATATTGTAACTTGCGCTTGACGTTTATTGTAATTAGTTTTTATAAATATTTCGTAAATATCCCGTTTTTCTGTGAAAGGAATTTTAATAAGCTGTCGCTAATTAAATAAAATAATATGGAAGTTGACGTCTTGTAACATCTTTTTGTTTCCAGCACCAACTACGAGTAGGTAAGACGAATTATTTCATTAATAAAAACAGTAATAAATGAGATTCAGGGCAAAGTTACGTATTGAAGGTATACTGACTTAGTTAAGATTTAGTCTATGAATTGTTAGACTATAGAGTGTTGAAAAATAATTTCGAAAAACCTCCTATTTTAAGTCTAAGTGAATAATAATAGTTAATATTTCATACTCTAATAGCTCGAAAACTATTAAAGATAAATACATCATGTTATATATTTTTAAAAAGGTCTCTCTAAGGGCTCTTTAACTCTCTACAAATATATGGGGTGTTCCATTAAAAAAAAAGTAACATTGATATGTCCAAATTTTTTGTGACACTCTGTATAATATTTGCTTGTTTTTCTAAAAATACGTTAATTTCCTATAAGTTGGTAAGAAAATCAGGTCCGTAGCTTAAAAAATAAAAAAGTTACAGGGGTGGTCATAATCTAATCAATAACCCTGTACATACGTTAATCTGATCATTTGCATGATGCGGGTGGTCGTACGTAAAATCAAAAAATTAATCGAGCTTTCTAAGGAGGTGTTAAGTGAACCTAAAAAGAGCTCTTATTTAATAAGCTGACCATTTAGATGTGACACAAACTCGCGGCCTTATTATAATGTGCAAAAAAATTCGCCATTCAGAAATACTCAAGCGAGATAGAATAGATTAAGATAAAATACATATATGGAAATATAATTTTATAGCAAATGTTCTTTGCCCCTGAGACCCCACACAACAAATAAAAATATCACATAGTTTTAATCCATAATGTGTCCCGACATTAAAAAAAACCTATTTAAAACTAATTGCACCATATTTTACATAAAAGAAATATTACTAACAAAAAATCCACTTTTATTTTCAAATTTATGTAATAAATAAAAATTTAAAAACTTTAATCAAAAAATACATTATTTAGTCGGTCAGTTCCGAATGTTTCAGTTTAAATGTTAATATTCCGGAACTTGGAACGATGATTTAATCAAAAATAAATTAAATTAATTAAATTTCTCTCATTTTTTAATGACATAACCATTTTTATGGGAGCAAAATTAAATGTAAAATGTATAATATTGCCATTAGATAAATAAGCAGTATAATGAATAATGTACACTAATATTAATTTCACAAAATAAAAAAGCAGTCTGTGCCGAATAATGGACAATGATTTTCTTACGTTTTCTTTTCGCTGAACACGAATCCGAAATCAAAACTAAGGATCAAACTACAAAAAAGGAATTGCTGGTGCCAAGGGAGTACTAGCAATATTTTTAAAATAGAAAAAGAAGGTATGTAGCACCTCATTTAGAGGCCCTTTAATACTCTACTTAACGCCCCTTTGTTTTTGAAAATCGGCCTATCCGTTTAAGACTTACAATCCAATACTATTAAAACCGATTATAAATAAATAAATTATAAATTATACATAAATTTAATATTCGTACAATCTTTAAAACCCAAAAGACTATCAGATCTCAGTTAACAAAAACAAAACCATACAACTTAAATGAAAATACAAAAATGTCATTTATAAAATACCTTGAGAATGCAATAAGTTTTATATAGGTGAAACTTGTAGATCATTAGCCAAACGCATAAAAGAACACAGATCATACATTAAAAACACAGAATTTCATAAATCAAAAATCTGCAACACGCATTTGATAACAATCATAGAATAAACTGGAATGCTTCAAGCATTTAAGCAAAGGAAACTTTTTCTAAAAAACGCAAAATCAAAGAAAGTGCGTATATATTATTAAATAAAGATAGTTGTGTAGCATCAATTTCAGTTAATTTAAATAACACTTGGTTGCCTTTGCTTGATACTGAAGTATCTTCAGGAAGACTGAAAATTAACTAACTATTCACCTTTTTGTAATATAAACAATAAATACACCAGCAACCAGTTATCTATGTCACTATGATACTATAACCAAACAAACATATTTGACATTTAATGTCATTTTGCAGATTTGCCACCAAAACGTCGATTTTAAAGTATCTTTTCACTTGTTTTAATTTTTTGTTTTTTTAGTACTTTTAAATTAATTTTTGGCGAGTACCCAACTTATTACCATCCATTGAAGTATGTATAGTTTTAAAGCCAAATTTCTAAGTCTGGAACGGGCTAATTTTCCAAAACAAAGTGTCGTTGAGTATAATATCTAACGGCCTCTAAATCGAGATGCAACATAAACCCTTTTATTTAAAAAAAAATTGCTTATGCCTCCTTGGCACCAGAAAGTTTGACTCCAGGTTTTGACTTCAGGTTCGTGTATAGTGGAAAAAAATACGTAAAAAAATATTTGTCAGATACCCAGCACAGACCCCTTTTTTATTATGTAAACCTGTGTTATTAACCTTTCTAACATATCTACATATTTTGTATGTATTAATAGAATAAACTATAAATAAAAAGCACCCAGTATGGTAATAGCGAATATAAATTTGTTTGTCAACTTTTAGTGAAGTTAATAGTCTAATAGTAAGCGACCTTCACCCATCTGTTAACCGGATAAAAACTGTTTTTTCTACTAGCGTGTGGAAAGCTGCACTTTTCCGCATGCAATTTAGTTTACAAAGTGTCACTGTTCCTCACTAGTGCGGAAAATAATCCACTTTTCCGCACTAGTGCGGAAATGTAAACCCTTGCAAATTTCCACTTAAGCAGGTACTTAAAATGTTTTTAATTCTGAAGTTTGACAAAGTATAATTTTATTATTGGCATAGTATTTTTTTAGTTGTACAAATTAGGTGTAAAATCAGCGAAATATTCACTAAAAATTAATATTGTTTTAAAATCATTGTTTCAAAAATCCTGGTATATATTAAGTTTGCTTGTCAAATTTTTAGTTTTGACAGGTGCCGGTGTCCACATTATAAAAGATCAAAGTCATTAAAAGTTATCGACAATTAAAAGTGTATTTAGTAAATTCTGATCAGTATCGTCGATTTTAAATAAAAACACGTTTCCATGGAGTCTCCTGACGAGGAATTACCTGAATCCATTGTAAAAGCAGCTGAAATAGCAAATTTAAATTTGTTGCCGTCCAAGTCGAAGCACAGGTATGAGAAAGAATACAGCA
Source organism: Listronotus bonariensis (assembly GCA_014170235.1). Classification (NCBI taxonomy): domain Eukaryota; kingdom Metazoa; phylum Arthropoda; class Insecta; order Coleoptera; family Curculionidae; genus Listronotus; species Listronotus bonariensis. Next base: position 128,248 of record JACEGR010000587.1, read on the forward strand.
TTTACAAGCTGGTGTGGCGAGAAAAAATCAAAAGTATGAAAGAAGTTTTTATGGCATTGCGCGGAACTTGCTAAAACATGTAAGCCCTGACTTATGGTCAAGGTATTCCATGTTAAAAAGTGTCATATTAAGATCGAAAAGAACATGGATTTAAGCAAATATTTTAAAATTACATCATTTTTGAAGAAGCAAAATGCGGGATTTAGACCCAAAAGGCCAAAATTTTCTCGAAATATGAAATAGCAAAATTTATTAATGATGCTCCAAATGATGTCTATCTAGCGATGAAAGTAGCTACAATTTTCGGACTAGCTGGTGCGTGTTGTCGAGAAGAATTGATGAAAATTAGCATTGATGGTATTGACGATAACGGGAATGTTTTAATTGTAAATATTCCATACTCCAAAACCATTCTAGCCGAAGTTTTGTCATTTCCGAGAAAAATGAAATTGAAAAATATCTAGCTTTGTATAGAAAGTATTTCACATTACGAAAGCCCAAAACACATAGTGCATAGGAATAAATTATTTTGGCAAGATGCCCTCTGAAATAGCTTCCTATTTACGTCTTCCAAACCCAGAACTTTACACGGTACATAGCTTTCGCCGTTCCTTAGCTACAAAGTTTGCTAATTCTGGTGAAGGCGTAACGAATATTAAAAGACTTTGAGGTTGGAAGTCATCATTTGTTACAGATGGCTACCTAGAAAGCTCTACAAGTTTCAAGGCGAACTTATCAAACAAAATAATATCCCAAAATTCAACTACCTTTGAACACAGCCAAACGCACTCAAGGCCCATCGTACCGTCTTCTAGCAATTACCATCACATGGTAATTGTTTAGTTTAGTTAAAATTATAACAAACGTTTTACACCTGGTAATTTTAGCAGAAAAAATAATCTGTTTGTGCCTTTTAAGCTATTATATAGCGTGTCTTTGAAAGTTATTACCAAATGTGAAACCTTTTAATTATATACCTTATGAAAAAAAAGCCCAAAATTCTGCTTAATGAGAAAATACATTTTCACAAAAACTTGTATGTTGGATGTACAGGATGGCCAAAAAAGACTTGTTTTCAAATTAAAATAAGGGGTATTTTCTAGCTATGGTACGAAACTTTAAAGGGTGATTTCTTATAACATTTTATGAAGAAAAGTTCCTATAAACATATGTTAGGAGTTGGTTTGTTTTTGAAATGTGGGGCGTTAAAGTTTTTTAACAAGTCGGTATTTTATAAATATCTTAAATACCCTTAAACCAATTTGTTTTAAATTTTTTACCTTTGTTTGATTTAATAAAGCGGTTGTAAAGTTCCAACTAAATTGACTTCAGTGGGGGGTCTCAGTTGGCACCGCAGTTTAATTATTAAGAAAAATGTACGCCATTGGCCTTTGTTGTAGTTTTTATATATTTTCCTATAAAGGAACTAAAAGTACAAGTTTTTAGTGTCACAGATTTTTTTTTTGTAGATAGTTTCGTATTTAAGATATTACCGACTTTTAAAAACATATCTTCCTGTTTTTGAAAAACAAAGCAACTCCGGACCTATGTTTACAGGAACTTTTTTCAAACAATGACGTAAGAAATCACCTTTTAAAGTATCGTACCGTAGTTAGGAAATACCCTGTATTTTAATTTAAAAAACAAGTTTTTTAGGCCACCCTGTACATCCAACATACAAATATCTTGGTGAAAATGTATTTTCTTATCAAGCAGGACTTTTTATGAAGACGCACTTTTTTTCTTAATGTTAATAATTAAAAAGTTTCCCATTTGGTAAGAACTTCCGAAGACATGTTGTATGTAGTTTGTTAATTTGGCTGATTTAGCAGTTGGTTGTCTTTTAGATCTATAATTACGAAAAATGTTAGGTATTTAAAAAAAGGTTAGAAAGGTCACAATAATTTTGGTTTATAATGTTATTTGTACAACACTTAACACATGAAAACTAATAATCACTTACCACAAAATGGTATTCCTTCTGGAAGCCATACCCCATTTTCACAAACCCTTCTAGATGGACCCAAAAGTTCGAAACCTCTTTCACACGAATATGTTGCTACCGTCCCCGGACCCAAAGTTTCGTCCGAAAACACTATAGAAGAATGAGCGGGAGATCCTGGAAACCTACAGCTTCCTGTAGATTGGCTATGTGTGTCTATAAAAAAGAAAAATCTTTATTATTATTTTTTTCAAAGTTTATAGAGAATTTTAAGTTTTTGGTAATGTTATATTTTCTCACATTTCTACTGAGCACCTGTTTTTTTTTTTGAAATATTCGGGTTTACATTATTTAGTGCAACCGGGAACTACCTCATCATAAAGGAATAATTTAATGTATTTATCCATACCGGGTAGTGCTCCGTCGAGCGGGACATAGGAAAACCCATGTAAATTTTGAAGTGATCCAATATTGGCGCCCCTAATTATTTTAGAAAAAAATTATATAAGGATTTTTTAAAGAGCACCAAAAGTTGTACTTAGTGTACAAATTTCAGCTCTTCTTAGTCCGCCAGCTAAGAGATAAATGCTAAAATAAGTTACGAATCTCCTATCTTCTTACGCGCCCTGTATTATTAGAAGTTTAAATAAACTACCAGAAAAACTATTTAACCTCTTAAGCCGGCGTCTCATGCGTCCGTTTTCCGACGATACGATGGTACGAAGGTGTTTTTATTGGTCAAAATATTTTGGCGGGAATTTTCATCCGAATATTTTAACTTTTTATCCGACGTCGTACGAGTTAAAAATATTTTAACTTTATACGATCATCGTGCGATTTTTAACCTCGCTTTTTTAAATTCTCTTCAAAACTGCAGTGCTTGGTGCTTGTTTTTTATTTGCTACTTAGAAAAAATATAAAATATGGATTTTGTTGATCGCGAAATTTTTAGACACCGAGCATATTGTGTTCATTACGCTAATAATGTGCTTCTTTTATCCCTCCTTTACCCGTTAAGAATAAAAAATAATAGAAAACCAAAAAGGTTTTGGGTCCGAGACATTTTTTAAATCGTAAAAAGCACAAAATAAATACAAAATAATTTTACAAAAAGAAAAACTAAAAAACCGTTGAAATTTGAGGTTAATTACTTAAAACTTCTTCTCGTTGTCTTCTTTTCAAACATTTTTAACGAATTTCGGATACGCCTATCGGACCCATGAGAATTGCTATATTTCTGCCAATAAAAACGACAGAAATTTCGGTTACCGGATATCGGAAAACGGACGCATGAGACGCCGGCTTTACTCTCAAGTTGTCAGATCAATGTCACATCATTTTTAAATAATAGACTACTCAAATCAAGAAAAAATTACTATTATAAAATGGTTTTATCAGGGAATAGTTATCGAACAGTAGCGGACATGTTTGCAGCATAATTTCCCAATAGGCCAATACCAAGTAAATCGACAATAGAATGGATGATAAAAGAATTTGAAACTAGAGGCACAGTAATCAATAATTGCAAATGTGAAGAAAATCGTTGTGAAAATCAGAGACAAATTGTACAAAACGAGAGGGAATTAGACGTGATACTTTGTGTAGAGGACGCCGAAGGACACATTAGCACAAAACAACTGGAGGGCATTACTGGACAAGACCACACCACAATATCTCGAATTTTAAAACGATGTAAATACCACGCTTACAAGTACGAAAGACACCAAAAATTAAGAAACGGAGACGAAATACGACGACAAAAATTTTGCTTAGAGATGATGGAGAGACAAACACTGACAGAGGTTTTTACAAAATATTTGCTTTACATATGAAAATTTAGACCAGCTAAGGAATGCTATTTCCGCTGAATGTGCCAGAATATCGATGTACCAACTAGCCAACGTAAGAAATGAGTTTTATAATCGTTTGGGTTATTGTCTGGCAGTTAATGGAGGAATATTTGAGCATTTGATTAAATCCTGATATTTTCGTCACAAATTGATTTCTCAATGTAGACAAATTTGTTTTATTGTCTTGCGTAACTGTGAGTGCATGTGCTTGTGGAATTAGCTGTAAACTAAAATAAAATGCGTGGATTCTTTTTAAAATTCCCGTATAAAATTGTTCAGTTTTGACAATGACATTATAAATTAATTATCTAAATTGTCACTGATAAATCGATATGGTGTTTTTATTATTGATTTTTAGAGTACAGGGTGCATAATGAGATACTTCGTTGCAGAAGTATTTAAGCAGTTTACTCTTTACTGGTTGGTTGAAAAATGCTCAAATTTTCATTTTGGGTGGAACTTATTGTGCTCTTCAATAAATCCTTACATCATTTTTTCTAAAATAATTAGGGGAGCCAATATTTGACTACTTCAAAATTTACATGGGATTCCCTATGTCCCACTCGACGGAGCAACACCCGGTATACTGTTTGGTTGCACTAAACCATTTAAATGCAAATATCTTGAAAACGGTGGTTAACAGCCATTCTTACAAAGTAAACCTTTTTTTTGTAAAGAAAGCATAGTAGAATCTACTGATTTACTTCGATAGTATATACAGAGTAGCACAATAAAGTGGGACGTTTATGGAAATTTAAATATGTGTAGATGGCGTCCCGTAGTAACCACATAAAAATGTACATCAGATATAAATAGCTTATGTCAGAAAACCCCTAGATACCGATTTTTATTACAAAATTGAAAACGTATCAAATATTGTTATAAAGCACAAGGAAAAAAATACCAAATGTCTTGGTGTATTATACAAAGTATTTTACTCCCTTTAAAGACAGTTATAGAAAATATCCTGCTTTTCTATGCTATCCACCACGACTCTGGAAATTCTTTAAATTTCAGTACTGATTTCTATACATTCTAAAAAAAAATTTAAGAAAAAAATCTTAAATCATTTTATTATAATAACCTTTTTAAGAATAATAAAAATACAGTATATGTAATTTCCATTTCTATTCTCTTTATTTCTAGTAAAAAATTTTAGGATTTTTGATTTTCTTTTGTCTTGAAATCAAAACAAGATCTTAGAAATTTTAAGAAATTGACCTTTAAGTGCAAGATTAAACACCTATGGAAATGTTTCAAACCTCACTAGAAGAATAATAAGAAATATTTAAAAATAAAGTTCATTAAAACCAAAATAAAAAAACCTTTAAAATGACTTAATTATATTTTTTAAAAGTTTAATATCTTTCTGGAATTAAAATATTTAATAAATATTTTAGGAAGCTAAACTTTTTATTTATTATAAAGAGCTCGTCTGCTCTTGAAATAATAATAAAAGTTAAGATTTCTTTAAGAGAAATAAATTAATAATGAATTATTAAATATTAAATAAATATTAAAAATTAAGAAAACTTACTTAGAGAAGGTTGCAATTCCTAAACAAGTCCGGTCAAAACTTTTTTAAAATAATTTAATCATAAACAAGGTTAAAAATATTAAACTTAACTACCTTTAGAGAACGCAGAACACGTGTAGATCTAATAGAGACCTCTAAAATCCTCAATCGTCATTACTCCATAAATTTGAATTTTTTCACACTTAATAATGATAGAAGACTGCTGGGTCATCAGTATAAACTCATGTGTGAGCGTTATAGAAAATTGTGTCGTCAGCATTTCTTTTCTAATAGAGTAATTCGTAACTGGAATGCTTTGCCAAATGAGTGTATTACTGTTGGGTCAATAAATTCCTTTAAAAATCAATATGACAGACTGTGCAAGTAATAGTTTAAACAGACTAGTGTAAATATAGTTTAGTAAAACAAGTTTAAACGACAATGCCGCCTAACTTAACTCTTAATAATAATAATATTAGTAATAATAAAATAAGTTCTTAACAAGGCTGCCAGACATAAACTGATTCCTTGGACGCGCCTCAAAAATGTGGAAAACTTTTTCTTAAAGAATACTGTTAATCTGACTTTATTCTGGAGAATAGCCAAATAATATTGTGTTTAAATTTAATACATTTTACTTCCCCGGTATATAAAGTTAGGACAGTTTCGGTCTACTGCTACTTCCTGATACGGAAGCACTAATTGCACCTGTTAAGTATGGAATTACAGTAAATACGTTAAAACGGCATGTCTTAAGCCTTCTGAAAGCTAGTTTATACAGACGCGAAAAGCGAATTACAAAACGCGAATTTAATTCTCATTGGTCAGTTTCACCTAAAATTAAAGGCGGGTAATTCAAAAATTAAGACAGTTTAAAGATATTGCGAATTCGCAAAATTTAAAATCTAGTGGGCGGGAAACTTAAAATCATTTGAATTTCTGGCAAATATTCGTGTGTGCACATGCGTAGAAACAAGAGGTTATTAGTCATATGATATTTCAAAAATAATTTTGTCAGTGTTATTTTTATGTCATTCTATTAGTTGTCTGGAACGTTATTTTGTGTTAATTTTCTTAAGTATTTTGTGTTTTTGATTTGAATTCATATTAACTTTTTTAGCCCTTTTTATTTATAATAAATTTGCAGCGATTCTACGTCTTTATTGCCAAATAAATGTGCTACATTCTTTATTCATCTCAACATACAAATGTTTTATTATTAAAAGGAAAAACTAAGAAAATCTCAAAAGAACCCAAGCGTATCGTCACCACCGAAGTAAAAACAATATAGAAATTTGTAGATTATGTTGTTGCCTAGAATTTCGGCGAATTTCGCAGCTGTATGAACAAAAAAACGCGTATTTTTTGACCAAATATTCGCTTTTGCAATTCGCTTGTCGCCTCTGTAACTAGCTTTAAGCAATAACTAGTCAGTGCGAAGTGTTTTGATTGCTAAAAGTCTAAATATCGTACCGTCGGCGTCGGTGTCTTACGTGAGGTAAGAGGAAGTTTGTTAACAAGGGACTTAAATCCTTAAAGATTTGGAGATAAAAAAAAAAAGAAATAAACATAATAGTTTTGAAGCAATTATAATGAAAACGCCAAAAATAAAAAAACCTACTGTCACTAGTAAACGACGCAACAAAGCGGCGACAGCGGTTTTCACCAATAAAGGTCCGCATAACCGCAACGAGTCCGCAGCATATCTTAGCCGTGCGTCTCGCTTGTAAAATGTAGGAGAAGGCGGGACAATTTAATATTATGCTTACAATTTTTCAATAACGAAATAAAAAGTTCCTAAAATATTTTTTAATATTTATTGAACTGGAGTATAATGCTCCATGAGCTGACCTTGTAGGAATTCCTCACATTGGATTATGAATTTCGTAAAAACATAAATATAATCAGGGTCACGGCCAAAAAAATGTGCTTAAAAGAATGGGTAAGAGAATTTGAAAAACATATTTAGGAACTTACATGGTCTTGAAAAACCTAGACCAAGGAAAAGTAAATTAGCCGCAGAGTCATATGGTTGCTGACTCACGTAATTTTGTAGGATATATGTTTTTGGTTTATGCTGGGAAAAAACATTGGGACTCGGGTAGAATATTTCGATATATATTAAGCAGTACGAAATAAATTTTATGTTAATAATAATTCAGGCGTTTAATTATCAGGGTTTGATTTAGCAGGCTGTCAGAAATGTTCACAACCGTTTAGATTCTGCGCATGTCAAATGTGTCGTTCCAGCAGTGCCATGTTTGTAACATTATACAATTGTTTGTTGTTCCAGCAGTAGTTTTAAGATGTTGAAAACATGTTAGAAAACTGTTTAAAAAGTTTGCAAACTTTCTTCAAACATTACTGACAAATTTTTCACATAACCTTTCTTGTATTGATGTATAAGCAGTATGCACGCTTTGTTTATTTTTCGTTTTAGCAGAAAAGTATTGCCAACATTTCTGACTAATGTTTGTAACAATTTCTGCGTTTTACGATTGTTGCTAACATGTTTCCAACATTCTGCTGGAACAAACCTATTGTAGTTTTTAAAGTTTGGATAAGATTAATTAAGTTATTATTATATGTATAAATCTGTAAAATCACGCTTTAAATGGTAGCTGATAGTATAATAAATGGTGACAAAAATAGATTAACACAGTAATGCCTAAACTTAAAGTTTGGTAGTAATAAACAGAGGTAAGTAGAAAAATATATTTTAGTTAAACAAGAACATAAAATCTTTTGACATTTTCCAAATTAATATGCCTCACTTTCCCCTACTAACCCGGACCCGGTGCGGTTATGTGTGGCCAGACCTTAAGTGTAGCATGAAATTTGATCCTCGCAAATGGGGGTCAGTTTTTGTGTAAAACATACAAGAGCATGACTTTTCTAAAAAATCGTCAAATTTGGCGCACCCTGTACATCATTTAACGTAAACTCAGTTAAGGAATTTAAGTGATGATTTATAATTTTAAGTACAAACCAAAATCTATTACGGCATCGCTTAAAAAGCTAAGGCATATACTTCCTATAAAAATCTGAATTCCTGTTTGTCTAATCACATTTTAAAAATGGGTTTAGACCTACCTAGACTCCCAGACATAATAACACCCAAAGGCGATTAGGCCCATTTTTAATGCATTTTTTTATCAGGCAGTAAATTATAACCCTCGACAAGATTTAACATTTCTTTAAATCACATGTTTTAAAGAAAGCTTTGTAATCCTATTTTTTTATGTCATATTATTGTTTGATACAGGGTGATTCAAAAAGTAAGCAATATATTTTTTCGAGTTACAACCCCTAAAATTCAACTTTAAACCAATATAACTCATATTTAAGCATATACTAGATCGGATGCGCTCCATCATTTTACAAGAAAATAATTAATAGTTTAAAAAACTAAAAAACACGCTTTTATATGCAACCGAACTAAAAATTAAAAAATAATTTTTCATTAAAAAAATATTTTCACTTCATAGTAAAAAGCGTGGGGTACTTAATATATTAAATGTTATAATTATTATATTTGCCAATATCTATGATGGAAAAGTTATGAAAAATAGTAAAATGCACCCCACGCTTTTTACTATGAAGTGAAAATATTTTTTTAATGAAAAATTATTTTTTAATTTTTAGTTCGGTTGCATATAAAAGCGTGTTTTTTTAGTTTTTTTAAACTATTAATTATTTTTCATTTTTAGTTCGTTATATTGCACAAAAATTCTTAATATAACAGTAAATTAGAACATACTAATTAATTAAGCAGCAAAAAGAAAATAACCAGCCCCTATGAAATGACAATGGTAGCAAATTTTAAAATTTGCAAAAGATTGCAACTCACTAAAAAATTTCTTCTTCATTAAGTAGCAAAGTTTCAAATTTTGCCAACAGATGGCACTCCAGGCAATGTTTGGACCGTTGTCAACACTTTGCAATCCACTAAAAAATTTCTTCCTCATTTAATAGCAAAGTTTGAAATTTTTCCAACAGATGGCATCCTAGGTGTTGTTTTTATAATATAATGGAATTTTTTTTCCTGGCGATTAAAAAAAAGATAAAGGGATACTGTTTGCAGATTATTGCATTGTCATGGGTCCTTAATACGTGTGCAAAGTTTCAAAGAAATCGAATAGCTGGAAGTTGGTTAAAATTAGGCTCAAAGATTCCGTTACATAGGCAGCCAGATGGATAGATTGATAGATAGATAGATAGTTACAACCCAAGTTAATAAAAGCGTGTTAAAAACAGTTTAGTAAAATTTACAGAAAAGTCCATAATATTTACCAAATTAAATATGTTATTTTTTTATCATATATTTTATAATAATATTATGAATAAAGTACATTGATGTTATTTCTTAAAAGACACACAACTAAATAGCAAATATATGGTTTGGTGCCAACTTCGCCAGAGAAATTTTCTCTGGGCGGTTTTAGCCGATAACACAATTTTTTCTTTAAGATTTTAATTTTCTTTAAAAACCTTACAGAACATATTATTTTTATAACTGATATTAAAAAACAATCGATTACCTTCATTTTAATATAATAATGATGCAAATTATTACTTATGTTGTATCGTAGTAACGTTTGAATTTTTACAAAATAAAAATACATTAACCTGCATCCAACACGTTTTTCGAAAATTGAAGGATTAAAACGGTTTAGCGGAGCGCAAATTAGCAAAGTTAGCATATTAGCTTTGATGTTTGTATAGAGTGATAGATATCGGACCAATTAGAGGTTGCGTTTAGACATTATGACGGTGGACGGCGTTACCCGCTGGGAGGGGCTTCCCGAACCTTCCCTATGTAAAAATTAAAGTTTCCAGTTATTTTCGGTTAAACTGGAAAACCAAAAAACTTTTCATATATGCAGAAAAATAACTTTTGATCAAAATGAGCTGAGGTTTGTTAAACTCGATAAAGAATTTAAAAAATATGCCTAAAAGCCTATGGGCACCCGGAATTATTTAAGAAAACAACACATTTTTGATAAATAAACTTGAGAAAATTTTAATAAGTAGATTTAAAGGCTTAAAAAACTTTATATTTTTATGACTCTTTACAAATATACAATATGTATTTAAACATAAATTTCTTATGCTAATGCTTAGTTAATTTAAGTGCTATAACACTTTTATGTTGATTATTTTTAAATATACATAGACAGGAAACAACAACTACGTAAAATGACAAGTGGCTTTTATGATGGTAATAACAAGATATATGTTTTTTAGCTTTTTTACCTAATGTACTAAAAATTCTACAGTCATTCAAATTAAGTGTCCACCATAAGTAATTTTGTTACAAGTCAAAATACAAAATAGCATTTTTAACTTTCTTTAAGATTAAGGATTAGGAAAAACAATTGACAATCCTGTGTTCTAGTAAGAGAGCAAAACAGCATTTTTAAATGAAATACCATGAATATTTTATAACTTTTCGAAGAATCTTTTAAAAAGCTCAAACTCTTAATTACATTTCTATAGTACATCCTGTATATTGTATTATCATTAAAAGATATTTTAAAAAGTTTTAAGGAAATACTGTATTTAATATCGATACCTGAGTTAAATAGTGCAGCAAGTCAAATATGGCTGTAGGTGACTCGAATCATCACAAGTCAAGCGATTCTACATGTAAGAAACTAGATAGTAGCTTCTGCACATACTTGTTCTAAATGTCATTACGTTATTCAACCTAAACAAAAATCAAAATTCAGAATATTCTATATATATGATATATATATATATATATATGCATATATATATATATATGTAATACAGTTGATATTTGGCCACATAAATCGAGCTTTGCAGATTCTAAAATTTTAAGACAAAGTACTTTTTTAAATGCCGCCAGAGGGCACTTTACCTAAAACTTAAAATTTATTTACATCATAACTTTTTATTTGGACAGATATCGCAAAGCTAGGGGCGCCATTTTATAGACAATCAAAAACTTAAAAATAAGGTACTCTTTTATTAATGTCGCCACCAATAGACATCAAAGTTCTCATCAATTTCAATCAAATTACCTACATACATACAGGGTGTCCAGTAACTCAACCGACAAACTTAACCAAACGATTTTACAACAAAAAAATAAGAAAAAAAAATCATATGAACATATGTCCTAAACGTCTTAGTTTTTAAACCACAGGGTGTTAAAAATTAAAAAAGGTTTTTATATTTAACACACCGTAGTTTAAAAACTAAGACGTTAAGACATATGTTTATATGAAGTTAAGTTTGTCGGTGAGTTACTGGACACCCTGTAAGTATGTAAGTAATTTGATTGAAATTAAAGAAAACTTTGATGTCTATTGGTGCCTAAACGGTAAGGTCTATCGACTTTAATAAAGAGTACCTTAATTTTTAAGTTTTTGATTGTTTATAAAATGGCGCCCCCAGCTTTGCGATATCCGACAAAATAAAAAAGTTATGATGTAAATAAATTTTAAGTTTTAGGTAATGTGCCCTTTGGCGGTATTTTAAAAAAGTACCTTTGTCTTAAAATTTTAGGATCTGCAAAGCTCGATTTGTGTGCCAAAAATCAACTGGATTGTTAAAAAAATTAATGCAATATGGTGAAAAACCAAAATAAAAATTGAACTTTGACGGCTTGTAACTCGAAAACAAATGACATTTTGAAAAAATTTATATGAAGCTCTACTCTTATTTTGTTAAGTAGAATCACCCCCTTAAGTTTCGTGATCGATTTTTGAATCACCCTGTATATATATTATAATAATACTACAACCAAAAAGAAGCATATTGTATTAACGTCAATTTTATTTTCGTTCTCCTGAAAAATTTTCATATTTTGTATTAAGTCAGTTTTGAACGGGATGTGCGATTTATAGATTTGGAGGAGTTGTTACATACTTAGATCGTGCCTCTACCAATAAAATATTAAAATACGAGTTGTTCCTACATTAAAATTGGTAAAATAAGCAGAAAGTATCAAATTTCTGTACAAGTAGCCGGTACTGGCTAGAATATTTTGTGTAAACAGCGTCTTGAAGCCAGTTTATATACATTAGAAACGCTCGAGCATCAGCGGCAAGTCTTTTTGCTCACGTAAATTATGAGTCGCCTGATTAAAAAATAAAAAATCTTTTATGCCAACATAAAAATCAAAGGCACCGCTGTCACATTCTCCGATTTCCGCTGGCCGCAGACGCTTGGTATCGTGACCGTAACCTTACGCTATTGAAATGAGGTATCGATATGTCTATCCCTTATAGTTTTTGAAATATTGCTATACAAATCTAAAAAAAAACAGCTATATTCTTTATTTTATCGATGACAAGAGTTTAGTGCTTACAGCTTAAAGCTGTAGATACAGGGTATTCCAATTAAAACGAGCCTGAAACACGTCAATTTTAGCTTTAGGGGACACATTTTTGTTTCAAACTTTACTTCTTTAGGGTTATCCCTTCCTCACCAGCACAGACGTTAAAGAGTTTAAATGGGAAAGGGTGTCAAGTAAACCTTATCTTAAAGGGTTTTAAATTAATTTTAAATTCACTTTTAATAATATTTAGTTCTTTAAATACCGAGCGCCCACAAAATTACTAGCAAGTCTGTCATTTTCTCGAAAAGTGTTACAGGATTTTTATATTTTGGTCGCATGTATGGGTGGATAGGATAAAGATTTCTGATGTTTTAGAGGTTGTGTGGCACATCCGGTTTAGTGGGAAGTCCTCTGAACGTTGCTATTTTAAATGAAACCCCTTATATATTATTCTAAAAATCAATTCTATAGGCAATAGGCTAAGGCTATAGGCTGAGCAAACACATGTTATACCTATCCTAATTAGTTTTTGATGAAATGGCGTTCGAAAATGTCATGTTAACCACCATTTTTATCGACTTTGTTAATAAAAAATAATGGTACAAAAGGGCTTGTAGGATGTTTTACACATATATTTAATAAATCGTATAGCTTATCACCGTAAAATAACAATTTCCGGTTTTACCGAAAGTGCCACATAAATTGACTTTCAGCAATAAAAAATTTCATTAATTTTTATGGAAACCACTACAATAAACCCTAAATATAGGCTTAACACTTATTCTTCAATCTTTTTGTTATTTATATTCTATGTCAAAACCTTATAGTTTTTAAGATATTTATAGATAAATGCTTGGCTGCCTTGAAAATAGCACAGAAAATATATTTTGTAACGTTTCACTACTAATATCTTAAAAACTATTAGGTCTAGAGATAGGATATAATTAACAAAAAGATTAGGAAATAAGTGTTAGTTGGCAAAAAGACGGTTTAAGCCTGAACAAATAAATTTTGACAGAAAAATGTGCCCCCTTATGTGTGTATGTCACTTTTAATGCAAAGTATTCCATAAAAAAGTTTTTTCTCGACGTTGTAACTGTCAATTGTTTTTCTAATCTTTAATCTTAAAGAACAATAAAACAGGTTCTAGTTTGCTGACTTGAAAATTTTTATATGTTGCCTAATAGCAAAGTTAATAATGGCGGATACTTAATTTATATGACTCTGTATAATATTTTATTTTCTTTATAGATTTCTAACCAAGTATTTCTCCAAATTAACTGCAAATACATTCGTATAAATAACGGTGCTTCCGAGTATAACATAATCGATTTGACGCAGATTCCACGTAAAAACCACTTTTGTTACAAATACATGTATCGGTACATCTTAAAATTTCTCTTTCATAAATAAGAATTAATCCGGTATTTGGCGGAAAATTTATATATTTGATATACTTCTAGTAAACCGTTCGGAAAAAATATGTCATGGATTAGGATGGTACGGTGAAAGTTGTATTTCAACTTAAAACTAGTAAATTTAATTAAACTTACTGAGGTATTAAATAAAATAAAATAACAATTAAAAATATATGTCAATATCTATTGTGTTTTGCTTCACCTTAGTTGAAGATTTAATTATCAAAGGCCTTACGAATGATTACCTCGGAGTAATAAACTGAATATGTTATTAAAATTACTGTTTCCTTATAATTTATTGTCTTCTATTCTCATTAAACTTCTATTTTAGCAACAGAAATAAAACTTTATGTCGATATTGTTAGCGAATCAATATATATTTTTTTAAGTAAACCCAGAGTTTCTTTATGAGAAGGGGTTTAGACATAAGTAAGACCGGTGATAGCTTTTGTCAGGGACGTGAGGGTGTGATAATTACGATTTCGGTTGGCAGTTCTATTTAAAGTTGGTAGTATTATCAGCTGACGACAGAGACGTGCCTTGTCGAAGCTTTGTTTGGTAAAAACTGTGGAAATTTGCCATTTTCATTTTGGTTGTATATTTTGCAAGGATTTCTAGTTGTTAATGTTTTTGGTTAGTTTAGAGACTTCACATATTATTGGTTCGGATTCGTTTTATTTTAGAGATTTTGATAGTGTTTAGTCGAATAGTTTTCAGTCATTCGTGTTTTTATATACATATGATACAGATAAGTGTCCGCTAATTAATGGTACACAGAAAAACCACAGATTTCTTATAATAAAATACCCATTTAGGATTTAAACAAACATACCTATATCCAAAAGTTAATGATAAGGAAAATACGGGGTAATAAAGGGATATAAATATTTTTTATTCATGCATTTCGATAATTTCTGATATGTTTTAAACATTTTAATAAAACTCGGTATCCAGGAGTTATTAGATATTAGCTATTTATATCTGAGCAGTTGTAATTATAGCTAATACGATGTTATTGAAGGTACATACTTTCGGGTGCACTGAACAACTAAAACGTGAATACCTTAAAAACGGTTGTCAAAACCGATTCTTACTAAGTATACCTTTTTTGTGCAGAAAGCATAGAGAAGCTTACTAGTTTACATACATACAGAGTAGTAACAAAAAATTGGGTAGTTTTAGAGAATTTTAAATAGTGTACCCATCGTCTTCTAGTCTACACACAAAAACTAATATTCGATCTGAAAAGCTAATGTTTAAAAACCCCAGATACCGTTTTATTAAGATATTTAAAAAGGGGGAACAATTATCGAAATAAATTTACTTTTTCTTTTATTATGACACCCCCGTATCTTCCTCATTATAAACTTTTGAATATTAGGTATGTTTGGTTAAATAGTTGATTTACCCCCACCAATTAAGAAATGGCACACACCTGCGACTGGTGATTGTGTTCAGCGACCAAAAGAGCTCGTCAAAGTTTTATTTTATTCTTGCTTAACGTTGGTAAAAGGACGTGCTTGGTTAAAAGTATGGATTTATTTATAATTTTTTGTTTCAGTACGCACTTTTTACGTAACATTTTTGTGTCTGAATCAATACTATCAGCCAAATATCTTGCGAACTTTCACCGGTTTGATGGTTAACTTAACACAGCGGGATTACTCGTCATGCGCATGGGAGGTTGTTTTTCCGGCTTGCTATTGGCTGTTATAAATGTCAAAACTCTTGACTTTCACATGTTCAATATGGCTGATGTTTTGTGATTGTTGTGGCTGTATATTTGTTTTGTGTTTTATTCGGTTTGATTTTACGTGTGACCTGTGTTATAGATATAAATTATTGAAACAAAATTTGTGGAAATTTATGGGTTTTTTAATAAATTATTTTTTAAATTATTTACGTTGTTTTTTTGAATAAAAACAAATTAACACTTTATCTAGGATTTATTTATGTAACAAAACATTATATACATTAATATTTTATATACATCCGTAAAATATATTTAATGAATATCTTGCTGGAGGTAAAAGCACAATGAACCAATAGAGGATTTCTGTGTGCGTCACTCTCTATTTAAAAAATTTGCTTGAACTGTAAAAGTCAGACAAATGATCAGTTTAAAAAGTATTAATAGTGATAAAAATTATACTAAAGCGAAAAAATAAAAAGGCCTAAAGCCTAAACACTTAAAAAACTTAATAACTGACCCAGTAAGGTACAAACCAAGATATAGAGTGTGTCTACTTAAGTTCGTACCATAAGGCAAACTTATTATTAATTTTACGAAAAAATTTAACCATTCAATATTAATTGTTTTCAGTGGTAGGTATATGAAATATCTTAAAAAATATAAATTTATATTAAGAGGAAAGTACACTTATTTTTGTCAATATTGAAAATTTGTGGAAAAAGATGTTTAGGATTAGGATTTTTTCTGCAATAACGAGCATTTTGAGCTTCTTTTACAAAAGTATTTTATTTCAAAAATAAGTATCAGTAATGTGAAAACTTAAATTTTCATTGTTAATTAAAACCTACAATCTTATCTGCTTCCTCATACCTAAAAAAACAAGTATGTAGATATCGAATAAAATGGACCAAGCACAGTAAATAGGATCAACATAAATCTAAAATTTATTTGGTTGGTAAGTTTGAGCATGCTATTTTCATATATTTCTTAAAATTATACACTTCTTTTACATTTAGTACCATTTTTTATGCTAAATAAGTAATCTCGCAATAAAAGTTTAGTTTTCAAGAAATAATTCTATTTAGATTTTTATTTTCAGTTCTCATTTCCCTAAAATTTATTTCCTATACATTTTTTCCACATTAACCTATTCCAATCTAAGGGAAAAATAGTCTTCTACCAAATAGATTTTAATACACCATTAGCACTAAATTACCAATATTTAGTCATTAAAATATTAATAAATTTTCAGTATAAACCACGGTTCACACTTTTTATTAATGTTTTATGTATATTTACTCAATAAATCAATATTTTTTGAATATACCGCCGATTTTGACATTGGGAGTGCGTATGCGCATGCCCTGCCATCCACGCAGACCCTTTCTTCAAATTGTGCCACTTTTCGAAACGGCGATTGATCCTCTAGACGACATCGACATGACAAATAAAAATATTTGACATTACATTTACCTTGATTGTTCAAACATCAAACATAGGTAGCATATATCTACTAGAGGCAGCTTTGACTAAAAAATAAGTACTAGTACCTTTGTCTTTCGCGATCCGACTGGGTTTTCTTATGGAACCACCACGGAAGTGCACTCTTTCGAATAAAATAAAAATGAAAATCGGAATACAATTGTGGGAGTAATCGGTGTACATACTTAAAAAAACATAGGTGTCAAACATACAGAGTGATTCAAAATCGATAACAAGACTTAAGGGGTGATTTTACTTGACAAAATAAGGGTAGAGCTTCATATTATTTTTTTCAAAATGTCATTCGTTTTCGAGTTACAAGCCGTCAAAGTTCAATTTTTATTTTGTTTTTTTTCGCCATATTGCATTTATTTTTTAACCAATCCAGTTGATATTTGGCACACAAATCGAGCTTTGCAGATTCTAAAATTTCAAGACAAAAGTACTTTTTGTAAATACCGCCTGAGGGCACTTTCCTAAAACTTAAAATTTATTTACATTATAACTTTTTTATTTTGATAGATATCGCAAAGCTTGGAGCGCCATTTTAAAGACAATCAAAAACTTTAAAAATGGGGTACTCTTTATTAAAGTCGATAAACTTCACCGTTTAGGCACCAATAGACATCAAAGTTTTCATCAATTTCAATCAAATTACCTACATACATACAGGGTGTCCAGTAAGTCAACCGACTAACTTTACAGGACGATTCTACAACAGAAAATAAGAAAAAACTTTATATAAACATATGTCCTAAACGTCTTAGTTAAAATTTAAAAAAAAAAGTCTTTTTTTAATATTTAACACACTGTAGTTCAAAAACTAAGACGTTTAGGACATATGTTTATATGAAGTTTTTTTCTTATTTTTTATTGTAGAATCGTTTGATTAAGTTTGTCGGTTGAGTTACTGGAGACCCTGTATGTATGTAGGTAATTTGATTAAAATTTATGAAAACTTCAATATCTGTTGGTGCCTAAACGGTGAGGTTTATCGACTTTAATAAAGAGTACCTTATTTTTAATTTTTTTGATTTTCTATAAAATGGCGCCCCCAGCTTTGTGATATCTGTTAAAGTAAAAAGTTATGGTGTAAATAAATTTTAGGTTTTAGGTAAAGTGCCCTCTGGTGGTATTTACAAAAAGTACTTTTGTCTTAAAATTTTAGAATCTGCAAAGCTCAATTTTTGTGCCAAATATTAACTGGATTCGTAAAAAATAAATGCAATATGGCGAAAAAACAAAATTAAAATTGACCTTTGACGGCTTGTAACTCGAAAACGAATGACATTTTGAAAATAAAATTATATGAAGCTCTACCTTTATTTTGTCAAGTAGAATCACCCCTTAAATTTTGTGATCGATTTTTGAATCACCCTGTATAACTTTCTCCTTTTTTAAAGTCGGTTAAAAAGACCACCGACTTTTTTGAAAATGTCCATATTTACACGTGAATGTTCGATTAAAATTAAGGGCACTTTTTCAATAATAAGCCGAAATAATTTGTAAAAATAAATATGTTTGCAGTAGATTTAGTACATTCAAAAAAATTTTTTTTTTGTTTGTAAAAGATAAAAACCAAAGTTATTTGAATTTTTCACATAAATTTTAAGCTTATGTAAAGAAAATATAAATACAAAAGGTGTAGATCTTTTTATTACCTAAAACTTTGCCATTTAACCTTTTTTTTTTGGTTTCAAAAAATTATCGACCCTGGTCTATTTACCTTAGATGCAGTTTTAATTAACAAAAACCTTACAAATAATCACCTTGATTAAGTAAACTGAATACTGAATATGGTAATTTATTTACTATTTCCTTATAATTTATTGTTTTCTTTCCCAATTATTCCGCTATTTTAGAAAAATAAACATTTATGTCGATAATGTAAGTCAAAAAGGGTTTATAAGAATTGCGACCCTGGGAAATGTCAGCCTGTATTATTTTTTTAATGATATAGCTAACATTGAATAAATGGTTGCATTTCTCACAAGGTTGTTAAAGAAATAACCTCCTAATGGATAATAATGAGACAAAAATTAGCATCTAATCTATGTCGTTCACTTTAAACATGTGTACTTTTTTAAATTGCTCTGGACTTGTGTAAAACCTATAGTCCCTGAGCCAGTAATGAAATGGACATTATGATAAGAACAATTTTTAAACCTTTATAAGGGGTTTCTTTCGACGACTCTACCATAAATATTTATATTGACCTGGGAGGGTTACGGAAAAATTTGACATTTACAGGTTGGATTAATGCGCCGCGCCGCTTCCATATATTGCATATGAATATTCATGGTTCGTAGACTAATGCCTTCTAAAGTTGCATTTAAATTAGAGCGAACACAAGCAAATCAACTAACGATCGAATTATGTCGTAAGGTGGCATCTATAAATTACATAAGGTATTTTTTGCAAATTTTGGACTCTCCCTTCCCTCTTGGTGAGATTTGTTGAGATTATCTCTAGCCCCCTCCCCTATCCCCAATCTCACATGAGATTTATGGGAATGCAAAAAGTCCACCATTTCTCAAAACCAAAAAATTTTTAAAGAGTAAAAAAGGGCCTATATCCAAAAGGTTACACTGTAACACATTTACCTGGGGGCTTGCCCCAAAATTCGTATTTTTTTTCTCTTTCTCTACCTACACAAAAATTACGTGATATTTTACACAGACCCCTCTCCCCCATGGTGAAATTTGGTGAGATTTTCCTATACAGTGTTAGATGTTAAAAAAAATAATTTTTAACACCCCGTAGTTTAAAAACTAAGACGTTTAGCACATATGTTTATATGAAGTTTTTTTCTTATTTTTTGTTGTAGAATCTTGGTTAAGTTTGTCGGTTGAGTTTCTGGACACCTTGTATGTATGTAGGTAATTTGATTGAAATTTATGAAAACTTTGATGTCTATTGGTGCCTAAACGGTGAGATTTATCGACTTTAATAAAGAGTACCTTATTTTTTAAGTTTTTGATTGTCTATAAAATGGCGCCCTCAGCTTTGCGATATCTATCAAAATAAAAAGTTATGATGTAAATAAATTTGAAGTTTTAGAGAAGGTGCCCTTTGGCGGTATTTAAAAAAGTACTTTTGTCTTAAAATTTTAGAATCTGCAAAGTTCGATTTGTGTGCCAAATATCAACTGGATTGGTTAAAAAATAAATGCAATATGGCGAAAAAACCAAAATAAAAATTGAACTTTGACGGCTTGTAACTCGAAAACGAATAACATTTTGAAAAAAGTTTATATGAAGCTCTACCCTTATTTTGTCAAGTAGAATCACCCTCTTAAGTTTTGTAATCAATTTTTAAATCACCCTGTATTGTACAGACATATTTTTAATAGCCTCTGTTTTATATTATTTATAGATAATCATTAAAAACCTTCTATTCACGACAAATACAAGGCAATCGCTATAAAAAAAAACATAACTTAACTTGTATGTATGTATGAAGACAATTAAGAAAATAATCCAGGGCTCTATTCTATGGAAGACACATTTCCGTTTTTATAATGTTTTATATACAAAATATTACACTTTTTTCAAAGTATTTCAAAGTAAATAAAAATTTTGAGGTTATGGGTACATTTCCCGACAAACGCTTGACGCTAAACGCCAGCGTCAAGCGTTAGCATGAAATCGCACCTTAAAGAAACTTTCGCATTGATGTTCCGAATCAAAAGTCATGTCGGACTCAAATGATAATAGACATTACTTATTAGCGCCAGTTTTATTGTTATGGCAGGCTTGTCAACGAAAAAAGAGAGAATTTGGTTCAAATTTGTTGAGAACAAGATATGCCCTAAGGCAAATATCATTGTATAGAGATTCTGAAATGCAAAAATGGACACCACATTGGGAAGGTAGTATCACCAAAAGACAGCTTTATTACTAGCACTTCGATTTTTGGCAAAAAAAGGTTCTTGTCCCATTTGTCCATTCCCTATTTCTTTTTTTTTTTAATAAATTGTCTTTTGACATTTTTGGACCGAACTGGTTCACTAGTATTCGCATTCAAATTACGCCATGTGGGGTGTCCCAAAAAAGTGTAACGATATGAAACTTTAGTTTTTTAATGGAGACACCCTATCTATACACGTCGTGCCAACTCGATACGTTAAAATTGACTTTCAGTGTGTTAAACATTGAGTGGGTAGAAATTTCAAAAGAACGTCGTACATTTTCTTTCATTGTAGAATCCATGATTACAACCACTAAAATACATTACATAACACAAGTTGTAGACTAACTGTATTTTATTTCTACAGATTCATTTAATAAATTATAAAGAATATTTAAAAAAAGAATACTGATTTTAACAGAAGCAAGCAAAATATGATGAGAAATATAAACAAAATATTATTTGGCTTTTTCTCCAGAATAAAATTAAAAGTTTATTTAACATTTTAAGAAAATTAATACTTTTTATACATTATGAAGAACTATTCTGCTCTTTCACATTATAATAAAAGTTATTATTACTTTAAACGAAATAAAATAATGAAATATTCAATATTAAGTTACTCACAATACAAAGGTTCTCTATATCCATCTATAAATCTATAAACAAAGGTTCATTAGCACTCGGTTGAAATCATTTTAATGCAATGAAATAAAATCTTAACCAGACGCCAGACGAGAACTGGGCCAATGGCTGCGTCTCAAAAATGTGGTAAATAATTTACCAAAAGTGTGGTAAACAGTTTACCTAAAAACTTACTTATAAACTTATTAGAAAATAATATTTTGTTTAGAATTTAATCTCTCAGAAAACAAATAAAACATAAAAATACTTTTTTTATATGGCTAAACATTTTTACTATTCTTTTTATCTGGTTAAGATACCTAATAGGTGAATCTTTGACCAGTTAATTTTAAAAAGTAATGTCAAACTCTAAAGTGTCCGTCAGACATTTAATTTTTTTTTAATTTCAGTTTTCTAACAAGTTTATAAGTAAGTTATTAGGTAAACTGTTTACCACATTTTTGGTAAACTATTTATCACATTTTTGAGACGCAACCATTGGCCCAGTTCTCGTCTGGCGTCTTGTTAAGATTTTATTTTATTGCATTAAAATGATTTCAACCGAGTGCCAATGAACCTTTGTTTATAGATTGAAACCTTTGTATTGTAAGTAACTTAATATTGAATATTTCATTATTTTATTTCTTTTAAAGTAATAATAACTTTTATTATATTGTGTAAGAGCAGAATAGTTCTTCATAATGTATAAAAGTTTAAATTTTCTTAAAATGTTAAATAAACTTTTAATTTTATTCTGAGAGAAGCCAAATAATATTTTGTTTAAATTTAATCTCCCAGTACTGAGTGAAAACAAAGAAACAAAAACAAAAGGTTTTCGGGGAGGTGAAGGAACTTTTTTGCTCTTTAAAAAATTGGGAGATGAAAAATAAACCTTATCAATAAGTTGACCAAATTATTTTATCCCATTGAAACATTTCAAAGGTGAGGACTTTCAAAAAATTTTGGGGGAAAATAACAAATTTCCCATATTATTTCATTTTTTCCCATTTGTCCCGATTTCTATTATTGAAAATGTGGTCACTTTACTCTACAGCCAATCAAATAAAATATTTAAAAAATGATGAGAATTGTAAAATTGCACTACAAGAGTTTAAAAACTTTCCGACGGGGGCGCTTAATTTTAATCGCCTATAAATCAATTGTTGTAAAGAAAGTCAAAATTTATTCATTTTTAATAATATTATAGCAAAGATAATTGGTGTTTCACTATAGACTTCCAAAACAATGCTAAATTTTTAATCTTCAGTTTGGACGCTGGCTTGGCCGAATTTATAAAACGGCAAATTATACGTACTGTTTACGTGTGTACTCGATGGATACCCGCTTTATAAATTCCACGAAGCGAGCGTCCATGCTGGTGACCAAAAATTTAGCATTGTTCTGGTGAAACTACAGTGAAACTACAATTGACTTTGATTAATTATAGGCTAATAACACATTTTCTTGACGAGATTAAACGAGTTGCCTCTGTAATAATGGTTAGATATGGTGACTATTATACATACAAACCTGAAACATATCTAAAATCTTCTGAAAAATCGAAAAACGTAATAATATACGGGGTGTTTTATTCAAAAAAAAACTAAAGCTTATATCGTTACATTTTTTGGGATGAGTATTAAAAAATGCATTTTTTTACAAAAATAATTACCTAAATTTTAATCATGCAAGACTCTATGGTCAGAGTGTATGGTTGGAACACCCGGTAAAAATATTTTTGATTTTCCTTATAAAAAGCAATCATTTAAACAAAAGTGATATAAATAATTTTATAAATAACACACTAATTAATGTACATATTCGTTTGTGGAATTTTACTATCTTATGGGAATATACTACACAATTAGTAGGTCACTAGCACATAGAACACAATAAAGACTATGTTAAAGATAATTTTATTCCGACTCGTAGTAAAACGAGCAATAAATGACAGAATATCCACAAGTGCGTGAAAATATCACGTTTCCTATGTTAAATGTAGATAAAAAATGATTTTGTATGTGGGTTTGCTAAAAGTAATACGTGTGGTTACTAAATAATTGTTGCTTTTAAGGAAAATTATTTTCAGAATATGCCCAAATTAGTAAACAGGCTTGTAAATTTATACTAAAAAAAAATAAAATAATTTCAGTCATATTGAAACTATAGTAACATTTACCAAGTTTAGATAGTGTATGTTCCAATTAGTTAAATAAGGGAATTTTGAATAAGGACAAAAAAAACGAAATTTAAAATAATTTGTTAATTGTTAATACTAATAAATCAGAATTTAACAAAAAAGTATCCAAAAATAAGAAGTTGGAAGGTGCCTAAAGAAGCTGACAATCATAGTTTTTAGCGTAAAACTATAATCAATGTTTTTAATACTTCAATAATAATTAATTAAGATGTCAATGTTTGTTGATTAAATCAAATGCCTAGCAATAACTTTTAACTTTTTTAAATAAATTTAGTGCATGCATATATACAGGGTGAGGATTTTAAAGTATTACAATGCGATATCTCTAAAATGTGTTGCACGATTTTAACAAAAGTTGGTATGGGTAACAAGTAGCAGAGGGGACATACTCTGACGTAGTACTTAAATTTTTACCCCTCCAGTTTTTGACGGGTGGGGGTAACTTCAGAATTTTAAATAGAAAGGTGTAGTTTTTTCTATGAAATTTTAATCAGCATAAAAAACTACATAAGTGTACAAAAAATTATTTCATTTGCTTTACTGGTTGCCTAGTAACGAATTTTTAAGGAAATAATAAACGAAACAATAAATTAATTAGAATATTTAAAATTAACGCTGGTTATGCTTCAAAAGGTGTTAAAAGTGGCCTCCGTTGACTTCTAAACATTTCAAAATTCTTTTTTGACAGGAGTTGCGCACACGATTTAACATGTCGGCAGTTACTAATGTACAAGCTTGTCGAATACGGTTTTTCATGTTTTCTGATGTGGTTGGTGCTGTAGCCATAACTTTTGTTTTATAAATCCCCATAGAAAGAAATCTAAGGGGTCAGATCAGGAGATCTAGCAGGCCAGTTTACAGGACCACCTCGCCCAATCCACCTGTCTCCAAATATGTAATTCAGAGAATCTCGTACTTGCCGCGCAAAGTGTGGTGGAGCACCATCTTGCTGAAACCACACTTCTTCTTGCCTAATTCCATTGTCATTTAGAAGCTGCGGCAAATTGTTATTTAAAAAGTTATTGTACATTTCCCCATTTAGTGGGCCATCAAAAAATGTGGGCCAATTACTTTGTCTGCAACAATACCACACCAGGTATTCACTGACCAAGGATGCTGATTTGGCACCATCCTAATCCAGTGTGGATTTTCAGCTGCCCAATAGTGCATATTGTGTCTATTGACCTTAAATTAAACGCAGACAATTAATGCGAATTGCAATACCAAATGCAAAAATATCCTAGTGGCAAATACATAGTTACCTGACCACAATTAGTAAACGTAGCCTCATCAGAAAAAATCACTTGTGTTAAAAAAGCATGATTTTCTTGAATCTTCATCCTTAACCAGGTACAAAATGTTACTCGATTTTGAAAATCCTCGCCGTACAGCTCTTGGTGAAGACTAACGTGATAAGGGTGAAAATTGTAGGAATGTAAAATAGTTAGTACTGATTTTTGACACATTCCCGAATCTTGAGCAAGTTCTCTGGAGCCAACGTGGGGATTTAAATTAATGGCGCCCAAAATTCCAACGGCCATGTCTTCACTGGTTTTAGTTCGTCGCCGAATTCTCTTTTGGCACGAAGGTTTCCAGTATTGCGAGCTCGGTTTTCCAGCCTCTTAAATGCCATGTGGGACTTAGGAATAGCAGGAAACCTGACAGCCCACAATTGTGCAGCTTCCCGGTAATTCTTCCTACATTCACCCAAAATTAATAACATATTGATCTTAATGTCGTAGTTTTGCTCCATATCTGAAGAGATCTGAAGAGAGACTAGAGATATTTTTGAAACAAATGTCACTACTTGACAGAGTAGGTCGTAACCTAAGTAACTACCAAATGCAACAATTTTCTGCTTACATACATAATTTTTGACGAAGAATAAACTAAAATTTTTAAAATAAAAGTTGATTATTGATAAGTATGCAACCCGTAATGCAAATGAAGTAATTTTTGTACACTTATGTAGTTTTTATGCTGATTAAAATTTCATAGAAAAAACTACACCTTTCCATTTAAAATTCTGAAGTTACCCCCACCCGTCAAAAACTGGAGGAGGTAAAAATTTAAGTACTACGTCAGAGTATGTCCCCCTTGCTACTTGTTACCCATACCAACTTTTGTTAAAATCGTGCAACACATTTTAGAGATATCGCATTGTAACACTTTAAAATCCTCACCCTATATATATATATATATATATATATATATATATATATATATATATATATAACACACACGCTGCCGTAATCTTCCATAATTTTTATTTTATTAACAAAAAAAAGCTTATGATTGTTTTATCTTTCTATCAAACCACCTTAAGCATGCAATCTCAGGATGTTACAGAATGTTGTTAAAAAAATTTAAGGACGGATTCTACATTAAAAAATATAAAGAATTGTTTATACAAATATGGGTCTGCAATATGGCTCACCTTTTTTACATTCACATTTATGTATTTTTTGGTGGAATTTTTGTAAAGAAACTAGGCAGGTATTTAGATTTGTTATTGCTTTTCCGCTGCATAGTTATTTTTATATACTATTTTCTACATTTTTTTATACGTTAGAAATAACAGTGCGCATTGCCCAATTATTATCTGCCGTTTTAACATGATTCCTGTTTATGCTTAAACTATCAAAGTTCGGGTGATAAAACGATCTTGTTAACGGTTTTTATTAGGGCGTATTACAAGTTTTGTGTATGTGGACAATACTTATTTTTTTGCTTAATTTTATTTCTGTTCTGTTATATAGCATATATAATAATACATATATTGCGATAATTTAAAATATTCACTTGTAACGGTTCGAAGGCTACAATTAAACAAACTTTTTTTTGTATGGCTCCCCCTTACCCCTCTATTTTTTTATTTTTTATTTTTTCCTACGCTTATACACAATTACCTATCTGGATCCCAAATTTCATCTTTCTAGGTCATCTAGAAGTGGGTTAAGTTTTTGATCTATATGTCAGTCAGTCAGTCAGTGAAAAATTGACGACTTTTGGTCCTTCTTATCTTTATAATCGTTAGAGCAAGCTTAGTAAAATTTGGACTTCTAGTTGTCATTATGAACATAAATAAACACAAGTAGTTTCATGTGTTTAGGTTAAATAGGTTTTGAGTTATGGAACTTGGCTTGACACGTTGCCGCGTGTCTAGATACACATTGAATACGGAATCCGTATCAAAAAAACTGAGCATTTTGGGACAAAGGTTTAAATGAGCTTTTTTACAATTTTTACATGTGGAAGATGCCCTCAAATTTGTTCACATTATTTTGTAACACTCTGTATATTTTAGTGAAGCCTCGACTATTGATATACATATTCATTTTATTACAAAACATTTTTCGAGTCGGTTGACTTTATCAGAAGCTTATACATTTAATCATTAGCATTTTCTTATTTAAATCTTTAAATTTTTTTGATTATTCACTCTCATCTTTAGCATGTGCATGTTTCCATACCGTTATAGAACACGCAATAATCGCATGTCGGTCTTGTCACAAAACCATATAAACTATTTGTAATGTAGTCCTCTGGCTAGAATATATAGAGCGTTTCAAAAATTAAAATTGTATTCTTTTCGATTTGCGGTTGAGGAGCACAATAAGACTCAGCAGTACGTCTTCCTTTTAATGTAAAAAACAACTTTTAAGATTTTATATATAGGCTGTTACAAATTCGAGGGCCACCATTAGAATCTCGAAAAAGGTAAGAGATACAAGGTTGGTTAACTTGGGGCAAAGTTGCTCGTTTTTATGCTTACCAATATTCGGTTTTAAAAAGTTGATGATAATGGTTTAAAACAGAAACATCACATCCAAAATTAAATGACATCATTTCGAAGAATAGAAAAAGTGGCAATTATAATATGTAATTTATTTTAAAATACCTCTTTTAATAAACCCATCAAAAAATAAAAACTATTTCGCAAACGAAGCCTGTATCCCTTACCGTTTTTGAAATCCTAATGGTTGCCCTAGAATTTGTAGCAGCCTATATTCTTAGCTATACTATTATTGAAAATTTGGTAAGAATATAAAGTCAGTGGGGGACATACAACTAAAATATTTTAACAGTTCTACCACTTCCGGTTATACCGGAAGTTAATGTTAAACTCCTTATTTTAAATGGAACACCCTATATATTATACAATTTTCGATTCTGCTTAAAATTCTAAACTTAATTTATGTATAATGTTCTATACCTAAGTCCAACCGTTTTTGACTTATTTTAAATTTTATGTCAACAATGACGTTTGCAACCCATTACACAATCATTAATTTCTTCTAAACAAAAGCTTTTAATATGAGTTAGGGTTGGATTTCTCATAGAAAAAAACTACTTTAGCAGACTGTATTGATACTTTCACAAGTAATAATCACAGAGTGGTCAAAAATAATCGTTAAAAATTATTACGATAAAAACCTTAAAAGTCAATTTTTTAAATGAAAACCCTATCTTTTACCTTATCCTATTAAGCATTAAAAATAAGAATAAGTTTGTATAAGGATGTCTATTTCAAAAATTTATAGTTTTCGAAATGTTAACAAATTAATATTTATCTATTCTAACAATGCTGTTAAATACGGCTTAGTTTTGCTTCTAGTTGGCCTTGACAACAAAATGCGACGTCACAGCCAACTACGCCGTACCTACCCGTACTTAAATGCATTGTTAGAATGGAAAAATATTCAATCGTTCATATTTCGAAAACTATAAATTTTTGAAATAGACATCCCTATACAAACTTACCCTTATTTTTAATGCCTAATAGGATAAGGTAATAAAAGATAGGGGTTTCCATTTTAAAATATTGACTTTAAAGGTTTTTGTCGTGATGATTTTTAACGATTATTTTTGACCACTCTATATTTATTAATTGTAAAAATATTGATTAAGTTTACTAAAGAAGTTCTTTCTTTACAAGAAACTCAACCCCAACTTATATTAAAGGCTTTTGTTTAAAAGAAATTGATGGTTATGTAATGGCTTGCAAACTTCATTTTTGACATAAAATTTAAAATAAGTCAAAAACGGTTGGACTTAGGTGTAGAACATTATACATAAATTATGTTCAGAATTTTACGCAGAATCTAAAAAATAATTAATATATAGGGTGTTCTATTTAAAATAAAGAAGTTGACATGAGCTTCCGGTATAACCGGAAGTGGTAGAACTGTCAAAATATTTTAGTTCTATGTTCCCCGCCGACTTTGTATTGTTACCAAATTTTTAAAATGTTTCAAAGCTTACTTTCCTAAAAATCTATCGCGGCAGTTCCCGGTGAGACACCCTGAATAATTTAACAGAAATGAAGTACATTTACATAAAGAAATAAAAACTTAAAAATAAATCATGAAGAAAAATAAGTTTAAAAGTAAGTATAGAATCATTTTTTTTTATAATCGTTTTTCTTTAAATTTATAATATGTTGGAAAAGAATTTAGATAAAAAGTAAAAAAAAATCAAGGTAATAATTTTTTAAAGAAATATATCCTTTTTCTTTAATTATACAGAATTATTTCTAGGTTGGTACTTTTCTTTTAACACTGTATAGAATGCAAGAAAATACGAAAATTTTTCAAATAGAATTATGTCCGAAAATGCTTGCTTGCCGAGATACAGAGTGTTTAAGTTTTAAGAAAAAATGTCTTTTTTTCATAACTTTTCTACCTCTCCTTATATTTCCAAAAAATTCCACATTTGATACTCATTTTTGATCATTTTAAGTGGCGTTTGAACAAGATCAGTATTAATTTTTTTTTAAGAAAAAATAGTACGCCACTGCTTTTTCTTCGACTTAATATTATTTTTGCAATACTTATTTACTAAAGTTAATTGGGTCTCAGGATATTTAAGTAATTAAAGCCATTCTGATACATGGCAAAATTGCCAAAATCTGATAATATGGTGTTTGGTATGTATATGTATTAAAGTAGGGTCAAATACGTAATAATGTTTAATATATGTACAAAATAATATAAGAATTTAACACTTTTTAATAAAAAAGAGATTTAAAACGAATTTTACATACAAAACACCACATCAGATTTAGCAATTATGCCATGCATCAAAATGGCTTTTTTTTAACGAAAACCGGTCGTTGTCTGAGAAAATATCAAGACACCAAATTTACTTTAAAGTAGAGGAGTATTTTAAAAGTATTATTGATTGTAAGAAAAAGCAGTGGCGGACTATTTTTTCTTGAAAAAAACAATACAAATCTTGTTCGACCTCGACTCGTAGAATTTTTTAACAACAACAAATTTTGTGGAAATATTCTCAGTGCTGGGATAAAAAGGGATAAAATAAACTTTAACACCCTGTATCTTGAAAAAAAACATTTTCGGACATAAATTTATTTATTTTTTTTTGACGTGTTTTAGAGCCTTCAAAGAAAAGTACCAACCTAAAAATAACCCTGTAGAAATCCACACTACCATCTACTCATTTCCTGTGTAAGAAAACCATATTTTAAAACTACCAACTTATGCGGAATCATGACAAAACATAATAAAAATCGTTGATCAAAATAAACGATTAAAATATTCTTCAGTGCCCTACTTATCCAACTATACCTATTTTAAATTAAAATCTATTCTACATCATAAATTTCTCCAAAACTACATACTTTCTAATAAAAATACTAATCCAAACAGTAGTCCATAATATACGAACGTCAAGGGTGGCCCACCCTTGAACCACGGCATTTTAAACAAATATACACACTACCGTAACGTAACACTTAACCCGCGGTTAAATTTAATCTCCGGTTGGAATGACCGTTGGTAGTCGGCACGAAAAGCGATACTCGCAAACTGACGGCGCTCTAGTTTCTTTGCGGTAAGTTGAAGACACCTGATGACGTGCTGCAGGTGGGATTAAGGAAGAAAGAATTGTTAGGAAAGCCGGATATTTTTCGGTGTTGACCCGTCGATTAGTTTTGGCGTTATGACTTATATCGAAAGTCAATCAAACTTTCGTGGGACATTTTTTCACTTACATCGTTTAAAAGTCTTAACAGGCGTGGTTAAAATTAATTATCTGCACTTATTTCTCTTGCTAAATACAAGACATAGGACAGGTCACCCCGTGTTTAAATATCAAATTTGTGGTTGTTTGTTTTGATGTTTATACACTCTTGACCCTGTGCTTTGAATAATGATTTGACCTAGAAATTGTTTTACTTACACATTCAAAGCTTAAACCCTAAAATTATTTTATATTGTGTTCCTTGATGGCTCCTGAAAAACAAAAAAGTTTGATAAGGTTAACCCCGCCACAAGAGTCAAGTGAACTTTAGAAAGGTTCTATGAAATCGATAAAATAATTATTGGATATAGAAATTGAAATACATGAAAAAATTTAACAAGTTGACAGGTCTGCTTTTAAAATAAATGAGTAATATACCATAAAAAATTAATATTGGAATTTTCTGATCTTAATTAATACAAAAATGATGAGGATAGAAATATGCTGTTTTACTCGATTTTCGACCTTCATATCGATTTTTCACAAAGCCCTAAATTATTTTAAAAACCATTTAAAAATGTACATCGATAGAAATGATAAAAGAAACTCGACGGCGCAGCGCTTTAGTTATTTTGCGGTAAGTTGAAGACATCTGATGACATACTTCAAGCAGGATAAAAGAAGAAAGAATTGTTAGGACAGCCGGATATTTTTCGGTGTTGACCCGTCGATTAGTTTTAGCGTTATGACTTATATCGAAAGTCAATCAAACTTTCGTGGGACATTTTTTCACTTACATCGTTTAAAAGTCTTAACAGGCGTGGTTAAAATTAATTATCTGCACTTATTTCTCTTGCTAAATACAAGACATAGGACAGGTCACCCCGTGTTTAAATATCAAATTTGTGGTTGTTTGTTTTCATGTTTAAACACTCTTGACCCTGTGCTTTGTTTAATGAATAATGATTTGACCTAGAAATTGTTTTACTTACACATTCAAAGCTTAAACCCTAAAATTATTTTATATTGTGTTCCTTGATGGCTCCTGAAAAACAAAAAAGTTTGATAAGGTTAAGCCCCGCCACAAGAGTCAAGTGAACTTTAGAAAGGTTCTGTGAAATCGATGAAATAATTATTAGATATAGAAATTGAAATACATGAAAAAATTTAACAAGTTGACAGGTCTGCTTTTAAAATAAATGAGTAATATACCATAAAAAATTAATATTGGAATTTTCTGATCTTAATTAATACAAAAATGATGAGGATAGAAATATGCAGTTTTAATCGATTTTCGTACTTCATATCGATTTTTCACAAAGCCCTAAATTATTTTAAAAACCATTTAAAAATGTACATCGATAGAAATGATAAAAGAAACTCGAACGGCGCAGCGCTTTAGTTATTTTGCGGTAAGTTGAAGACATCTGATGACATACTGCAAGTAGGATAAAAGAAGAAAGAATTGTTAGGACAGCCGGATATTTTTCGGTGTTGACCCGTCGATTAGTTTTGGCGTTATGACTTATATCGAAAGTCAATCAAACTTTCGTGGGACATTTTTTCACTTACATCGTTTAAAAGTCTTAACAGGCGTGGTTAAAATTAATAATCTGCACTTATTTCTCTTGCTAAATACAAGACATAGGACAGGTCACCCCGTGTTTAAATATCAAATTTGTGGTTGTTTGTTTTGATGTTTAAACACTCTTGACCTCTGAATGCTTTTACCTAGAAATTGTTTTACTTACAGATTCGAAGTTTAAACCCTAAAATTATTTTATATTGTGTTCCTTGATGGCTCCTGAAAAACAAAAAAGTTTGACAAGGTTAGACCCCACCACAAGAGTCAAGTGAACTTCAGAAAGGTTCTGTGAAACCGATAAAATAATTATTAGATATCGAAATTAAAATAATTGAGAAAAAAATAACAAGCGGACATCGCTGCAAAAACTAGTAATATACCTTAAAAATTACTATTCGAGATTTCTGGTTTTAATTAATATAAATAGGATGAGGGTGAAACATGTCTTGTTTTCATGAATGTTCATACTTTTATATTTATTTTTAATTTTAAATAATACTACATAACACGGTGTAATAAAATAAATTTTTGTTTATCATGTGTTTTCTTTATTTTTGCACTTAATTTAATTATGGAATTAGCTCTACCTTCTGGCCAACCTTTTGCTTTAAACCCGATGATAATTTAATATCTCCTATATTATGATTCTGTGAGGCTAATAAAAAGGTAATTTTCTTGTCTTTAACTTTAATCAATAATCTCCTTTACCTTATAACTTTTCTTCATTTTTTTTGCAGATTTAAAGTTTTTTCCACTCTAAATACATGCATACTTTAATTAAAAATACGTAAGTTTTGGTTCTATTAAATAATGAGATTTTTTTTTTTCTTTTGCTAAAATACCCCTGGCCTGGCTTTTTTAAAAGATAGATACATTTTTCTTTAAATATCTATTTGAGTATTTTATAATTTATTATTTTACCTATTAAGATCTTCGACCAAATCTTCTAAATACATGGATTCTTTAGATACCTAATAATTTAATTTTGGTTCTATAAAACGACCAGTTTTTCTTTCTTTTCGCTAATCTTTCATGGACGTAAATCTATAAAACCGCTGGACGGAGCGGTTTTCAGCTTAAATGGAAAATGAATAAGTTAAACAACTTAAAACCTAATATTTGAAGTACCTTACATAGGCCATCGTGTTAAATATTCTACAAATAGAATAATTTATTCCTATACATAAAATATATTGCTTTTAAATTTTAATAATGATTCATATCGAATCGTGGGAATAAATAAATAATAGATGAAAGGTTTTTAATTACTAAGTATTATCAAGTACTAATTATTGGGAAAATAACAAGCTTTCTTTCCGATGTAATAAATGATTTACTATTGTCTGGCGTATTAAAAACCTATATTTTTATTTTTGCAAATAAACGTTGTTACTTCTCAGCCCACCCGATAGAAGAAGAAATTAGTGATTCAGTATTTCTTTTTGTCTCTAATAACTGTTTATTTATCTTGGTCTTTACTTTATGCAGGGTGTCTGCTAATTAATGGTACAGGGTTATTCATTTTAAAGTAAACAGGGCCTTATTTTTGAGCTTCCCTGTACTTTTTTAAAAACAAATATAACCATTTCGTGTATTTTTGTTTTTTTTTTTTGTAGAATTGAATATAATCTATTTAGAAAAACATTTTAATCAAAAAAGAAAAGAGTTACAGCTCGAGTCACGCATTTTTTAAATGGAATATCCCGTGTATTTTTATATCAATTGATAGGAATTTTTACGCGGAATTTGGTGATATAGGGAGTGCTGGGTTTATTTCCTGCGGTTCTGATACAATTGTTTAAGAACTGCTTGATACTATAAGAATAGATTCACCTAAAAACCTGGCTGCCACAGGTCACAGGTACTTATTTGTCAAAGTCAAGATCTCCCATCTACGGTCAAGATTTTAAAAATACTTTTATTACTTTTTGAAATAGTTTTATAATGAGGTTTTCAGCAGAAGACGTTTTCTCCACATACATAATATAGAGTTATAGTTTAAAGCCGTTCTTCTGATGAAAACCTCAATATAAAATGTGTCGGAAATATGGCCATCCAAATCAGATATTTAGGAATTTTTTAAAGTACCGCTATTTTGTATTAGGTAAAGATGTTGACTTTATATTCTAGAATTATGAAGTACTCGTCGAGAGCTTTAAAACGCTATGACACAAAAACACCCCCTTTCTTTTAACTTTTTTTTCCAAGATGGCGCACAGCCGCCATTATTTATTTGTCAATTTAAATTGATTTGTTAAAAAATAAAAGAGAGGGACATTAAAGAAATGCACCGTATAAATTGTGATGTTAAAAAATTTATATAATTTTGGCTTATTACTTGTCTGTTTATTATTGTCGAAATACATGTTTTAATTTTTTTTTATTTACATCAATATATCAGTCAGTTTCCAAGATGGTGCACAGCCGCCATTATTTATTTGTCAATTTAAATTGATTTGTTAAAAAAATAAAAGAGCGGGAGATTAAAGAAATGCACCGTATAAATTGTGATGTTAAAAAATTTATATAATTTTTGGCTTATTACTTGTCTGTTTATTATGGTCGGAATACATGTTTTAATTTTTTTTTATTTACATCAATATATCAGTCAGTTTCCAAGATGGCGCACAGCCGCCATTATTTAATTGTCAATTTAAATTGATTTGTTAAAAAAATAAAAGAGAGGGACATTAAAGAAATGCACCGTATAAATTGTGATGTTTAAAAATTTATATATTTTTGGCTTATTACTTGTCTGTTTATTATGGTCGGAATACATGTTTTAATTTTTTTTATATACATCAATATATCAGTCACTGAACCGGTGTTTTAATTAAAATCACAATGAGATTTATCAAGCAGGAAAACAGACAACAGATCTACCAATAAGATAACTTTAAATCGTTATAAGTACTTTATCTCTTATGCAGATAAACGTGAAAGTTTTAAATTTTTGAATATAACGTGGGAAAACAAGAAAACTGATGCTTTATTAAAAATGCCCAAATCCCAGGTTATTCCAACCTTTTCTCTTTTCTTTGGATTCCTAAATTAATTAATAGCAGTAAGACTTTTGAACAACAACATTATGGTAGGGTAGTAGGCGCTATGTCTTTCATACCCATTTTTTTGTCAAATGTTTGCTTATATTTATCTTTTTTTTAGGAATTGTGAGCTTGAACTGAGAAAATAGATATGTCATAGTATTTCTGGTATATATGTATAATTATTTATTTATTTTTCTTAAGTATAGGTTTTTTTTGTTAATAATTAAAACTACTTCATTACATAGCTAACATCTGACGTTTCGCCCAGCGTAGTGAGCTTTGTTGTTATAGGCTCACATCTTATTTAATAAGATGTGAGCAAATAAAAATATTTCTGCATTTATTTACAATTTCACATTTTTTTTTAAATCATTTACATAATTATTTACAAAAATACAAAAAGAAAACCAGATTCAGTCTTTACACTCTTAAATTTTTGTAGGGTTTTTTTTTAATGATTTATTAGAAATGCTCTTTAAATAAATTAGAGTTTTTTCTGTAAACCTAACTTTGTTTTCTTTCCGTATTTAAGCACTAATTTGTATTATTATCTATTTTTTTGTGGTGTTAAAGATGCTGCAAAAAAGTTGTTACATAATAATAATTGTAACATTTTTAGTGGTATTTATGTATACGTATGTACCTATATTAAATTCATTTTTTATAGTTTTGACCATAATATTTGTACCTACAAGTCTTTAAAATCATTTACAATGACTAGGACACAAAAAAATTATAATGTTGCTTGGGTGTAACACACTCTTTTTATTTTTAAAACGCTGCAAGAGAGAAAGAAATATGGAAAAAAGAAATTTCTGTTATTTTTGAAAATATTAAGTCTTATTCTACTTTTGTACAAGGCAATAATTTTCTTAATATATACAGTGTTATTTTAATTAAAGCTAAATCTACCATTGACAGGATGCACAGGAACTGGTGATAGCAGTCATTTCTATCAAGCTAGCGGGAAGTTTTTAAGCGGTGGACCAAAAGAAAGTTTGATGATCTATGGATGAAGGGACCAAGAAAGACAAAATAGGCCGGGGCAATGCATAAGGGCCTTGCAGCCAGATTATTGAGCATGGTGAGGACATAACTAAGAACTGTTACAGCCATGGTATCTAAACACTGGTAAACTAAAAGGCACATTAAGAAAATTGGGTTTTTTACATACTGTCGGGCTGAATAAGATCTGATACCTTAATGCCGATTCCCACTTCAACTGATTGTCGGGGTTTTTCAAGGACACGGGTAAAATCATATCCATGCACATTTGAATCGAATTACAACTTTTGTAGTACCAACCGTTAATTTATGTAGGGAATTTTGTTAAAAAGTCGTCACCTATAAGAGAAAATAAGAACCAGTACTAATTTGGCCGGTGGAAACGCACGAGTTTTAACCCCTTACCCGTGACTTGCAGGTGTGAATCGTTAGAGTCAAAGACTTTTTACGCTGGGTAAAAACCCTGGGTGAAAACCCCAAGGTGGGAATCGGCTATTAGAGGTGTCTTTCCTTTAAAGGGATCAGCCATGGATCAGCATAAATGGCTAGCGCTGGCTTTAACTAGCTTTATTTATTCGGGATGGGGACGCTTCGGCGTCGCCACCGCAATATTGTGAAGGGTCCCATAATCTTCTATAATTAGAGCTAGAGAATGCAAAGAATAACGGGGAGCCTATGTCGAACCACCAAACATAATTAAAGACCTTCTATGGTCTATGTGCCATTTAGGTGTTTACAAGTTATAGGTAAAAAACATTGCATGATTTCTATAATGGCATATGATATACCCTAGGCCCTAAACATCCCACTTATTACCTGCTGCCCGCGAAGGTCTTTTCTTCCCCCAATCTTCAAGTATTTAAGTCCCGTGTCAACAAACTCCCTCTTACCTCGCTTAAGACACCTACGGTATTTAGGCTTTTAGTCTTCGTAGATTGTCCAAAGATAAACAAAAAAACTATAAATAACCCTACTTTTAGAAGTAAGTTTTTATCTATGGCATATAAAACACTTAGTATCGTCAGGCATTGTATATAGAACCTTTTTAAGCAAAAATCACATTTTTGGTATTTTTGGCACTTGGACCCTTTTGAAGTTAAGGTTTTCAATTAGTAAATAAAACCTCATTTAACCAATAAGTTGTTTTTCTCGAAAAGGATTCATTTTATCGATATCGGACTGGGGTATCTTTTTTCTTGCTACGAGTTTGAGCTATTTAAAAATGCAATTTTGATACCTTCATTATAATGTCCTGGCAGGACTTCAAATAAGTATTTATAATATTTAAAAAAATATATTATACTCAGTCCTAGGAAAGTTATACAAGAAAAACTGACTTCCAGTGGCGTCTTTTAAGGGCGCATATCTCTGTAAATTAGGAAAATATTTCATAGGAACTTGTCACATAATTTTCATGTTTTCTATATGAACCCAAAACGGACACCGTGTATAAATGAAGTGAGAAAATAGTAAAAGTGTTTAATACTTTAAGCCAGCCGTCAGTTTATTTATCTGTCTCACAGTGCATTTATTGTATAATAGGAGAAAATCATATTATCCTTACTAAAAATCCTGGTACCATCATAAAATTTATTTACCTAATATCAACCTTTAAACACTTATTATATGTAACTATTTTTAATTATTTTAAAAACCTTAATTTTAGCTTTCTTTTTTAATTAACTTATAATATTAATGAAGCCTGATTTAGAAAACAAGCTTAAAATAACGTATTTATTTCCATCATGGGACACTGGAAAGAGTCTCAAAAAATCTTCTTTAGAGTAATTCTTTAAAATTATGTTTACTTTAATAGAAAAAGTTAGCCTCTTTCCTAACATTTTAGCGGCAAAGCACTGCAACAGAGACAACAATGAGACGAGCAACTAAATGTACATAAATTATCCGAGAGAGAGATAGCTGCTGGGCCTTCCTTCTCTGTCTTCAAGGAAGGTAAACGCAGATGGCGCGTGAGTCGACTTTATCGTTTGCCCGCCAAATTCAAATTATATAGCGGTGCAATTTTTTCCCTTAATATTAGGTACTTGTTTTTGTTTCCTACTAGTATAAAATATTGGGGTTTAGTTCAATAATAACACACATCTACTTAAAAATGTCATTTATTTGGTTTCCATAAAGATTTTTTCTAACAGATAACCATGTCAATATTACCTCAAATTGTCTGTTGAAAAGCACAAATTTAATATATACACTGTGATCACTAATAAAAGTCAATATTCAAAATCCAATTAAAGGTAAAAAACCACGAAACACACAATAAATCACAAAAATGTAAACAAACTGTCCAAACAAATCGGCCATTAAAAAATATAAAACACAAATATCGAATAACATTTCAGCGTGACTGACTGCGGCAGCGTTGTCAAGTTAAAAATATTCGACTCTTGGTATATAGTATATTCAGGGTTTAGCCAAAGAAAGACATTAAAGTTTACATGCAGAAATTGTAAATACCTTGGCAACCATGAAAAGGCGATGATTGCACCCTCTGCGATTACCTCCCATGAAAACTGACAGAGACATAGTTATAGGAACTTGCGTTAAACCAGAGAGAGATAAAACGTACTGGACAAATTTCCAGGACCAGTAACGCGTCTCATTCTTGTCTCTGACTGCAGATCAAGAAATCATTAAATCTTGTTCACTATACGATCGAGACGTACCCTGTTTATGCATACCCAGGGCCGTGCCTACCGGGTGGGGGCAAAAAGTTGCGAAATATATGTCATTTATTTTATTTTTGAAAACGAGAGGCGGTATTTACGAATTTGGGAAATTAGCTTTGTTGAATCGAAAAGAGTGCAAATTTAAAGTGTTTTTTTGGCTGTTCAACAATATTTACAAAAAAGAAAACAAGTGTGGAATACGGAATACTGTATTGTAAAAGTGGGAACTTTTTTACCTCAACTTCAGACACTCTTCCTATGTCCGTTTCTTTATGCTTAAAATGTCTGAAATGAAGTGTCGTCTACCCGCAGAATTTTCCTTACTTCTAAAATATGAAGTATTTATCTTTCTCTTTGTTAAATCTTTGAGATATCTAAGACTTAAGGTCTGGCCACACATATTCGCAACGAGCCTGCATCGTAGCTCCACCTTCCGTTTCGTTTCTAAAATGTTGGGTGATGACGGGGCAATTTAATATTAAATTTGCAACTTTACAATATCATAATAAAAAGTCCCGATAATATGTTTAAAATAATCAAACTCATTCTTCTAATTTAGGCCTAAAAACATCGGTGCTCAACTTTACTTAACAAAATAAGAAAAGAGTGTTACATAATATTTTTTATTAGCCTGGAGTAAAATGCTCTGAGCTAATCAGCTGGCAGCTCCTAACATTGGATTATGAATTTTGTGAAAACATTACGCCAAATTTGTGTAATTGTAGAATTTATGTATTTGGCAAAATTTTGCTTAATTCGTGAAATAAGTAGTAGAGTGCCAATTTCTTGCAATAGGCAAAAATTGCCTATTTCACGAAATAGGCATAACTTATATACTATGTATTTTTACTTGTTTTAATGAAATATAAGAATTCAATTATTTTGCAAAACTAAATAAAAATATATACAGTAAAAAAGCACCAGAACCGGTAATTTGATTGGTTGGAAGCACTACAGATGGTCATGCAAAACTGTCACATTGGGAAAGGGGAAGGGGGTCATGGTTAGTTCTGGTTAGTTAAATCTTTTGTTTCCTTACTAAAGCGTAATTAAAACGATTTACCTAACCAGAACGAATCATGATGATCCCAATGTGACAGGTTTATTTACCGGTTCTGGTGCTTTTTACTGTACTTTGCGTTTAGTTTGTTGGTTGCCAATTTTGTGTATTCGGCAAATAATATAAATGTACACAGTTCACGTATTAAAACATAGTTTTGCCTATTACAAGAAATCGGCAACTCTACTGCTTTTTTACGAATTAAGCAAAATTTTGCCGAATACGTGAAATTGGCAAATTCGGCGTCACACATTTATATTAATATACATAAATATGTATAATCAGTGTGGTGGGCAAAAAATAAATGTGCTGGAAAGAAGCTTTTCATTTATTAAAAGCGCAGAAACTGATCTATTTGACATGTATAAGTTTATAATATAAGTACTACGCTTCTTTAAATTTTACCCGGTGTATATTAAACCTTTACAAAAAGGGTAATACAGTTTTACCAACACTTAAAGTTTGAATAAAAAGAAACATAGTAGCACTAAGTAAAAAAATCGGTTTTAGTTAAACAAGGAGAGCTATTTTCGTCTGTGGTAGAAGTGACGGATCAAGGCAAAATTTTTAGTGAAACGAGGAATACATTTTGCGGCCTAAGGGTATGTTTATGTCGGAGAGACGAGGAACGAGGTTAGCAGCGCGGTTCGACAAAATCACCTGTATGGTACAGTCCCAGAATAACATTCTGAGGTACAGTAACATAAGTATGCTTCGGTCGAGCCACGCTGCTAACCTCAATCAAATCAGCTCCGGTCAATATTTGCTGACGTCATTTCGTACGGCCCTAGATCGATTGGTAAACCCGGCAACACCGGGATCGGGCGGGGCGGCGGGGAAGGGTAAATAATAAAACACATTGTATATATTATTTTTATTTAAACCACATTGTACATTGACTCTTAGCAATTTTATATACAGGTTTAGATAGTAATACACTCAAGGTCAAAGCATACGTCAACAATAACAAAGATAGCCGCGGTTAGATAATAAACGGTAAAAACAGTGGTAACTAAATAAAAACAGTGTTTGTAGTAAAGCATTTATTATAAAATAAAAAATACATACATGGTTGCCATATTTCTATATAATTCTTAGAATAATACCTTATAAAATAAATAGCAGTGTTTACAGTAAAGCAATTATTTTTAAATTAAAAATACATTGTTGCCATATTGCTAAATAATTCTTAGAATAATACCTTATAAAATAGGATATTTAATTATAAACTCAGCATATATTTTGATACGTTTCTAAATAATTATTTTTAAATAAAAAATACATTGTTGCCATATTGCTAAATAATTCTTAGAATAATGTATTATTACGGTTATTTAAACTCTTCTCACAGACCCTGTTAATGGTGAATATTTTACAAGTTTGTCATGAATAATTAAACAGTAAGCATTTGTGTTTGCAGGAAAGTTTTCTTTTGTTTCAATCTCTAACCTTACATCAATAATGCCAGAATTAAGGATTTCATTTTGTCTTGAACAATCAATTACAATTAAGGATGCATTGTTTTTAAATTTTTAGGAGTTAAAAGTGGTTCGTTTTCTTTTTCGTAGTAGCTTTCTTGAAATTCTGAGTACATTTCATAGAGAGTAGCTATTATACCTCTCGAAATTTCCAAATTTAAATTATCGTATGGATAAAATTCAGAATTTAAATAAAGCTTTGCATTTGATACATCACAATGATCAAATAAGCTACAATTTTTCTTGTGGTTATCCTTTCGATCTGTTTGAAAACCTAAAATTATCCATCTTGGTCTTTCCACCTGCACAGAAGTTTTAATGGTCCATGTAAGGTGTTTTCCAATCGGTATTGAAGGATGTTCTGTGAGTTCCCAGCTTCTAAAACCGATATCCAATTCAGTTCCACTTCCAACAATCTGTAAAAGTTCTAGTCGCTCAGCATCGGATACTGTAATATGTGGTAGCCTCCAAACAATTTTATCAATAATAGCTTGTACATTTTCTCCATCGGTAGTGTTAATAACGGCATTTTTATCGGAAGAACTTCTTAACAATATTAGTTCATGCTTAACATTTATAAGTATCTTTTGAAAATCTTCAGCGAATCCTAGTAATGTCCTTAGTGGAACACAAACATTAAAAGTTCCGTTTGAGCCCATCCCGTCCCAGGTAAAATCATCTTCAATACTCCAACCAGCGTTTTTATATTTAATTAACTCATTACCATTGTAAGAGACATAACCTTTCATTGTTGCTGCTATTCCAGGATATCTAGTCGAATCAATAACTTTTCCGCCAATTTCAAGACGAATTTCTTCAAAGAGGTGTCCCACAAAGTTGTTTACAAGTTTAGCAGTGTCTGAAACTCTTCCATCGGACCCTTTTAAAAGTCGTCCTTCCAAATAAATATGACTTGCCCAAGGTAGGGTGTATATATCAGTTTGTTGCACCGGTATTCGAATTTCATCATTATTTTTGAAAGAGCTGGAGTACGGTAAATGGCTATGCCTTTCTATTTTTGTAATAGAGTTATCAAAGTTTAGCGAATCTGTCACGTTTAAAATGCTCATTTTCAAAGTTTTTAACAAGAAGCCCTATGGATGCAAGAAATCTTATATTTTCTTCAGTTAAGCTCTTTTAGTGTTCCAAAGCTGGTTAAAATTGATAATTTTCTTGGCGTTATATTTAACAACCATAACACGTGTGCTCTGTACAATGTTCTGCAGTATACTGACACAAACATCACAAAGTAGTTATTTATAAAGACTTTCTCAAATGTAATCTAATAGTAATAACTTCTCCTCGAAAGTCAACCAATTCACCATCTTGATCAACCAGTTTTAATTTAATGTTGCTGATAATTTTGGTGGATACAGGCATATAAAGCACATTTTGAGGAATTTCTATAATTTTGAAACCAGCTGGTACTGATGGCGAAAATTCATGTATTGTATGAACAAGCATATTATTGTGATAGGCACCAGTAACGATATTACACTCGATTTTAATCACGTTAATTTTCAGAATATTTACAGGTGTTTGCGATACATGTTTAACGTTGGGCTTTAGCAAAATATTATGAAATCCTAACAATTTTCCAATAGAATTTGTCTTAGTAAAGTCAACTGTATGAGAACATTCAAGCTCGCACTTGAGCGTATTAACATTACCCTTTAGGCTTAGGGTACAATTAAAATTATTGATTGCTTTATTTTTTTCCTGTATGGCCTCTTGTAGATAATCATTTATTGCACTTATTTCATATGATCCAATCGGGATTTCTAGAGTAATATTACCCACATAAAATTTGTTATTGCTATTATCAATGTTGGGTATGGCGTTAAACGTTTCTAAACTGACTAAACCAAGCTCGTATTCACTAGTGTCATCTCTCAAGTAGATGGGCGGGTTATAGGTTGCTTCTAAGATGGAACTATTACCACTCAAGCTAAAGGTATGCATGACGGTTGAAGTAAGACTAAATTGCACGACGGTTGAAGTAAGACTAAATTTATTTCTTGAGTCATCTGTATTTATAGGGTTTTAAATAGAGTCCCAAACCGTTTTTGTATGGTCCTAAATATAAACCGCTACCAGTTTTGCTAATCGCAATAGATTCCATTGTTTTGTTGTGTCTCTTTTTCTTCTTCTAATCTTTCTTGCGCCGCCTTAGAATCTTTAACAGCTTTTACGATCCCTGATATTCCGCCGCTAAGTGCTCCTACGGCGCTTAAGCCGGCAAAAGTGGTATTAAAAATGGTAGAAATCCGCCGACTACAGGTAAAGGTACTACATCTGCAGGTTTTTCTTTTTCCACCCCATTGAATGCTTTCAGAGCTACTTCAGCAGCGGAGAAAAGATCTTGCGGTTTTTCCACGTACAATGCCTCCCCTCGCTTTTTG
Organism: Listronotus bonariensis; assembly: GCA_014170235.1. Lineage (NCBI taxonomy): Eukaryota > Metazoa > Arthropoda > Insecta > Coleoptera > Curculionidae > Listronotus > Listronotus bonariensis. Next base: position 172,439 of record JACEGR010000587.1, read on the forward strand.
AAACGCGGTCGCGAAGGGAATCCCCTTGCCTCTACGAGCAGTTTTTTCTTAATTCGATTTTTTCTTAAACTTCTGCATGACCGTACAGCACAAAGTCTTTGACAATACTAAGGATTGAATTAAAGACCGTTATCGCTTAAGCAGAGGGCTCTGGCTATTTGTTTAAGCAGTATTGCCCCAAAAGTAAATCCTAATTATTAAAAATATTTTTAACCATGGATTTGAACAAGTTGGACAAGGATGTGAGACGTAAAATAAATGAAGCTACCGGATAGTATTCGAAAAAAATACCAGCGCTTTTTAAAGAAACAGCAACGTGAGAATGGCGAGCTAGAGTTCGACACGGACGATGATCAGCGCTCAGAAGATAAGCGGAGTCTGCAAGAAGATCCAAACATTCTTCAACTCCTTGATAAACATTCGAGGAGTGTAAAAAAATTATATGATCTCAATAAAAAAGCTGGTCGTTATGAGAATGCTAAGTTACATTGGAAAATACGTATAAACCTTTTTGGCAAAAATAATATCCAAATCAATACAAAAACACTCAATCTGGTAGACAACCATTTATACCAAAGTCCTTAAAGAGACGTCAAAGCGAAAATTTTACTCATACAGTAATAAAGAAAGCACGAACTCCTCTTAACTTTGCCAGTCCCGTTAAAAAACAAGACGATATAGCTGGAACAAGAAAAAGAATATATGGATGATGAGCCGTCGGAAGATGAACAAATGATGGAAGAAGGCGAAACAGAGGAAACTGATTTAAACAGAACTATCTATGAGCACCAACCTGAAGAAAGTTACTTTGATGATGACTTTAGAGTCGACCCACAATTAAATCCTGTTCAGATTGATAGTATTCCGGAAGAATCCTTTCGAGAATATCTAGATCAGTATGATCCGCTACCTAGAAAATATGTGGAAGGTTTTATAAAAGATACGGAAAACGAGTACGATCGAAACTATTTAAAACATGATATGGCTACTGATCATCTAACTTTCGGTGATTCTCGACTTGAATTTAACGGTCCAGATATTTATGTTAAAGGGGAAAAATTTATTGGAACTCCTGGTCTATATGAACTTATATTCAAGACCAATCCGTTAAAAACAAATTTACATCACTAGACGAGCGAGCATTTGCAAAATTGGTTTTGCTAACGAATGCTAGTAAGAGAAACTTTAATGAAAACGAACAGCATGTTGGCAACAGAGGTGTCAAGTACATGTTAACAATTAAACCGTTACTCGAACGTATAAAAGAGGAGCGAATAAGAAAACAAAAAGAACGCGATAAAGAGTTGCGAATTACAAGAGCACAAAATCCTCAAGGCTATGGTTTACCAATTGATACTCAACATAAAATATTTAACAATAATAAAACTGATTATATTTACTGGGATGATCCAAATGAGCTTGTGGATAGATTAAGATTGTTAATGGCTAGCAAGCAAGTGGGTAATAATAACCATCAAAATGAGATTATGAGTATTATTGAAGAGTTAAAGGAAGCCGATATTATTGAATAAAAAGAGTTGATTTAGTAACATAACATCATTTTCAAGATGACTCTCGACAAGTTCGGACGTAATTTAACTCATCCATATCATTTAGCAAAAAGCTTAAAACAGAAGATGGTGTAAAGGATAAACCCGAAAACAACTTGTATGGCTACATGAATATTATGTTGGTTTGCGAAAAGGGTTTGTCAAAACATCTTTTAATAAATGGCACAAAATTTGATTACTACAGGTTTCCCATTACAAGTGGAATTATTGAATATGTCAATATCGATACACCTGTTAAAACGTATATAAACGCAACAGCATATGAAAACCAAGCGAGTTGTTACACCAGAAGTTAAATTTAAATGATTATATTTTATTTTTAGGAGATAAAATACGACCACGTATCAAAATATATGCAGAGTTTATAATTAAATATCCTATTTTATAAGGTATTATTCTAAGAATTATTTAGCAATATGGCAACAATGTATTTTTTAATTTAAAAATAATTGCTTTACTGTAAACACTGCTATTTATTTTATAAGGTATTATTCTAAGAATTATTTAGAAATATGACAACAATGTATGTATTTTTTTATTTTATAATAAATGCTTTACCACAAACACTGTTTTTTTATTTAGTTACCACTGTTTTTACCGTTTATTATCTAACTGCAGCTATCTTCGTTATTGTTGACGTATGCTTTGACCTTGAAATTACAAGGGGTACGTTCAGAAACCATCTATTAGGGTAAACTGCTCTCTGATTGGTTAAAAATAACGGCTTAAGAAAAAATACGGCTCTCTGATTGGTTAAAAATAATAACGGCTTAAGAAAAATACGGCTCTCTGATTGGTTGTAGTAGGCGTATGTTCAGAAAATATTATTTGGGTAAAATGCAAGGAGTACATTAATACTTCCATAAATAATTCTTAATAGCTCAAGATTCCTAACGTAATTTCCCACGGTCAGTTCCCACACTTAATAGCCTCGCTTGTTTTATTATTTACCCTTCCCCCGCGTCGCCCCCGCCCGATCCCGGTGTTGCCGGGTTAGGTCTAGGACCGTACGTAATGACGTCAGCAAATATTGACAAGTACAGGTCTAGGGCCGTACGTAATGACGTCAGCAAATATTGACAAGTGGCATTTGGCAGGTGACATTTGACAAGTGACAGGTGGCATTTGACATTTGGCAGGTGACAAGTGACATTTGGCATTTGACAGGTGACAGGACTAGGCCACGCCCTAAATATGGAGTTGCGCAAGATTCCTAAATAATTGCTCATTTTAATGTTGTCATTGTAAGTTTCTTAGATTTACCTAGTTACTCCATATCCTCACTGTTGATCTATAATACAATGCTTGTCTAAATTCCCCCCAAAATACCAAAAAATTCTAATTAAAAACGACGTTTCGGTGGCAAGTCCGCCACCGTTGTCAAGTGTAAATTAGGTTAAAAAATAAAAATAAAAATTAACTAATATTTAAATTAAAAATGATTTAAATTTTAGGCTTTCTAATATCGCAAGCTGAAAATATTTTGACATTTGTGTCATGAGTGACATAAGTAACTGGTGTATCTATTTGCAATACAAAAAAGGTGATGAGTTAGTTGATTTTTAGTTTTCTTGAAGATACTTCAGTATCGAGCAAAGGCAACTAAGTGTTATTAAGATTAACTGAAATTGATGCTACACAATTATCTTTATTTAATAATATATACGCACTTTCTTTACTTTTGCGTTTTCTTAGGACAAGTTGCAATAAGTTTTATATAGGTGAAACTTGTAGACCATTAGCTAAACGCATAAAAGAACACAGATCATACATTAAAAACACAGAATTTCATGAATCAAAATCTGCCAACACGCATTTGATAACAATCATAGAATAAACTGGGATGCTTCGAGTATTTTAGCAAAGGAAACTTGTTCTTAAAAACGCAAAATCAAAGAAAGTGCGTATATATTATTAAATAAAGATAATTGTGTAGCATCAATTTCAGTTAGTTTAAATAACACTTGGTTGCCTTTGCTCGATACCGAAGTATCTTCAAGAAAACTAAAAATCAACTAACTCATCACCTTTTTTGTATTACAAATAATAGATACACCAGTTACTTATGTCAAATTACAAATGTCAAACTATTTTCAGCTTACGATATTAGAAAGCCTAAAATTTAAATTATTTAAATATTAGTTAATTTTTATTTTTATTTTTTAACTTAATTTTAACTTGACAGCGGTGGCAGAGGCAGACTTGCCACCGAAACGTCGTTTTTAATTCGAATTTTTGGGTTTTTAGGGGAGTTTTCTTTATTTTGTTGCAGGCGACCGACCAACTCATAGGGGTCAATAGGGCTGAACAGGGTCAGCTCGTTAACCCCGGGACCAGGACCGAAGCGGTCCCATTCTTTTCAGGCGTGTACCCAACAAAAAGACCATCCAATAATATAAACCAAATTTTAGATAGGAAATGTCAGATATAAAAGTCAAACTGACAGCTGGACGCCATTTAAAAAAATAAATGAAAACGGGGTACTTGTGGTACATTATTTTTAAGCTTCTGACGAGTTCTTTATAACCTCAGAATATAAAGTCAATACCTCTACCTACTACAAAATGGCGGTAGTTTAAAAATTACGTAAATACCTCATATAGATGGCCGTATTTCCAAATCTAGGAAAGTTAGATACAATTAATGATTTATTTTCTTAAAGCTCTTTTAACGATTGATGTAATGGTAATATTGGTGATCCTATAGATAAAAAGTATAGATTCTCTTAATGACGCATCCTGTATACTATATCACCATTAAAAAGATATTTAAAAGACCTTCAAGAAAATACCACTACTCTTTATTAGTTTTGGAGATATGGCCATCTAAATCAGGTATTCGGATAATTAGTAAAGTGCCGCCATTTTTGGAAAGGTAAAGGCATTCACTCTATATTTTACGGTTATAAAGTTCTTGTCAGGAGGCTTTAAAATGATGTGCTACAAGACCCCCTTTCCATTTAATTTTTCTTTTCAAAATGACGCCTAGCTGTCAGTTTAACATTCATATCTGTCATTGTCTAGAATTTGGTTTATGTTGTCTTACTAAATTCCTTAAATTTTTATGAAAAATTACCAAACAATTCAAAAGCTAGGAGGGGTCCTGACTTTAGACAAGCACTGTATAAATTATTATTTAAAAAGAACTATTTATATTGAGTAAGTTTTAAAAATATTTTTTAAGCTAAACAAATATATCTATTGCTACGTTGATTCATAAATATTTTCTTTACTTCACACCTCTTTAAATAATTTTAAAACGACATATGCTTTACGTAGGATAGAAAGTAATATACCTACCTAACAGTAATTTTAAAGCGGATTTTATATCAATAGCTTAAATCCGAGTAGCGCAACTTTGAAGTCTGGTAAGTATCACTGTTTTTAAATCTAATCGCAATAAAGCCAATTATTTTTATTTATATTTAAATACCATAAAAACCCAGTACGGTTCTTGATTATTTTTAGTAGATTTTAATAATAAAAATCTCTTCCATCTAACTATAGACCAATTTCAATTCTCTCAGTTCTTTGTAAAGTAATGGAAAAACTAATTAATTCACAAATTCTTAAGTACTTAGAAAAACACAAAATTTTGCATGACAGGCAGTATGGATTTCGCCACGAAAGATCTACAGCAGATCTTCTTTCCTTCGTATCACACTGCTGGAATAAGTCTCTTGAGTTTCTAGGTGAGTCCCAGATCGTTGCTCTTGATATATCCAAAGCTTTTGACCAGGTCTGGCATGCCGCACTTCTTAATAAACTTCCCTCCTATGGTCTTTCAACTAAACTCTGTACTTGGCTCTCTAGTTATCTATCTGATCGTCGTATATCAGATATTGTGGACGGCCATTCTTTAAGCTTTTACCAAGTAAATGCTGAGAGTCCCTCAGGGCTCAGTTCTGGCATCAACATTGTTTCTTTTTCACATCAACGACCTTCTCTCGTCCACAACTAATTCCATTCATAGTTTCGCCGACGATAGTACCCTTCACTCCAGTTTTCAGGTTCCTAAACCCATTACTAAACCTGACTTGGAAAACAAACGCAGAGCGATGCAGATATCTCTTTCGCAGGATCTTAATTTAATATTGGATTGGGGCGCTAAAAATCTCGTCCATTTTAATGCATCCAAGACACAATCATGTTCCTTGTCGCGAAAAGAGTCATCAAATACTCATCCTCTACTTATGAGCGGCCAAGTTTTACAGAGCAAAGACACCTTTAATCTTGTGGGCGTCACATTTGAAAGTAACCTTAACTGGCATAAACACATTGTATCTATAGCCACGGCAGCTTCAAAAAGCTTGGATTTCTCTTTCGAGCCAAAAAGTATTTTCCCCTTCTAATTTATACACTTTATATGTGTCCCAAATCCGTCCTCCCTTGGAATATTGTTCTCATATCTGGGGCATGGCGTCCCCCACAACCCTAAGCATTCTTGATTCTATTCAAAGAAGAGCTATTCGTCTCATTAATGATCCTTCACTTACAGAAAGGCTTCCCCTCTCTTGCACATCGTCGGGCTGTGGGAATTTATCGCTTTTTATTGTTTTTAACAGGTCTTAAAAATAATCTGCAAAAAAAATCCACACAGGATTTTTTAAATGAACTAAAAAAATACACCCAAACAATTATTCTACACGTATTATAGACATCAAAGTTTTCATCAATTTCAATCAAATTCAACGGTACGTTAGTATTTAGGCTTTTAGCCTTCGTGGTTTGTCCAAAGATTTAAAAAAATTAAAAAAATAACTTTACCTTGTTGAAAATAACTTTGCATTATAATTACAAAGGTGTACAAAATAAAAAGTGGTCTGTGCTGGGTATCTGAAAAAGACTTTTAGAAGTATTTTTTCCCGCTGAACACAAATCTGAATTCAAAACTACGGGTCACACCTAGCTAATAACCAAATTGCTGGTACCAAGGGGTCACTAGCATTTTTTAAATAGTAGGGGGTTATACAACACCTCGTTTTAAAGCCATTCGATACTCTACTCAACACTACTTTGTTTTTGAAAATCGGCCCTGTAGTCCAGACTTACAAGCCAATATAGTATTTAGGCCAAATTTCAAATGGTCTTAAGTCTGGAATGGCTGGGCTGATTTTTAAAAACAAAGTGGCGTTTAGTAGAGTATATTAGATTAGCTTGGAGATGGATTGTAATCCTCTAACACTGAAACCAGCATAGGTTTATTGTTTATTTAGTAGAGTAACAAAGGGCCTTTAAAAGAAAGTGCAACCTATAACCCCTTTGTATTTGAAAAAAAATGTTGGTGCCCCCTTGGCACAGTAATTCGGGATTTTGCAGTTTGACCCCTAGTTTTGACTTCAGATGCGTGTTCAACAGAAACAAATACGCCCACTTTTTATTTTGCGGACCTGGGTTATTACTGGGTTAGAAAACCAAGATATATGGAAAACATGTCTTACATGTTTTTGTGTGACGATGGCTTATAGTTCCAAAACTATATCAGAATTAAACATATTAAACGTGGTATTTTTAAAGCTTTGAAGAAGAACTTTTAACTGCTTAAACAATATACAGAGTTTTTATTTAAAAAGCCAAACGTTGTGTTATAACTTTAAAATAAAAGTCAATAGACAAAAATATAGAATAATATCAAGCGAGTTAAAGTGCCTAGCCAATTGACAAAATTTAAAAACATTCTTGTATCTCTAAAAACGAATCAAGTGAGTCATGATTTACTTTCACCACTGAATTTGTTTTAAAAATCAAAATCAAGATTGTGCAATCAGTATCAAAAGTTATACGTAAAACAATCATAAACATCGGGGTTCGTAAACAACCATTTATTTTAACAATTTCAGATCGTTGCTTTTGATATATCCAAAGCTTTTGACCAGGTCTGGCATGCCGCACTTCTTAATAAACTTTCCTCCTATGGTCTTTCAACTAAACTCTGTACTTGGCTCTCTAGTTATCTATCTGATCGACGTATATCAGTTATTGTGGACGGCCATTCTTCAAGCTTTCACCAAGTAAATGCTGGAGTGCCTCAGGGCTCAGTTCTGGCACCAACATTGTTTCTTCTTCACATCAACGACCTTCTCTCGTCCACAACTAATTCCATTCATAGTTTCGCCGACGATAGTACCCTTCACTCCAGTTTTCAGGTTCCTAAACCCATCACTAAACCTGATTTGGAAAACAAACGCAGAGCGATGCAGATATCTCTTCGCAGGATCTTAATTTAATATTGGATTGGGGCGCCAAAAATCTCGTCCATTTTAATGCATCCAAAACACAATCATGTTCCTTGTCGCGAAAAGAGTCACCAAATACTCATCCTCTACTTATGAGCGGCCAAGTTTTACAGAGCAAAGACACCTTCAATCTTGTGGGCGTCACATTTGAAAGTAACCTTAACTGGCATAAACACATTGTATTGTGTCCAGAATAGTTCCTCCACTCTCACGGCTCCCACCAGAGAAACCTCTCTCGTGGTGCCGCGCAACTGGACAGGCCCCGAACTTCCTAATCTCTGTTCGTTCTTTTATCCCTAGAGTTTCTAGATTGTGGAGCCTGCTGCCCGCGGTCTTTTCAAATTCATGAAACCAGGTCATCAAACTCCCTTCAGCCTGTGCTTATTACGGTACGTTATTAAGGTGCTTTAACCTTCGTGGTTTGTCCAAAAAAAAGACCACAAATACTAAATTCTTAGATCTACTTCTACTACAACTGACTTTGGACAATCCACGAAGGCAAAAGCCTAAATACTAACGTACCGTGGGTGTCTTAAGCAGGGTAAGAGGAAGTTTGTTAACACGGGACTTAAAAACTTGAAGATTTGGGGGAAGGAAAGACCTCCGCAGGCAGCAGGTTCCACAGTCTAGAAACTCTAGGGATAAAAGAACGAACGAAATGGGAAGTTCGGGGCCTGTCCAATTGAACTGTATGGGGATGCATACGCGCGGCACCACGAGTTTCTCTGTTGGGAACTGCAAGAGGAGGGACTATACTGGACAATTCGTCGGAGCAGAAGCCGTAAAAGTATCTATAGAAGAGCGATAGATCTCCCACAGCTCGACGATGAGCAAGAGAAGGAAGTCTTTGGGTAAGTAAAGGATCATTAATAAGACGAACAGCCCTTCTTTGAATGGCATCAAGAATGCTGAGAGTTGTGGGGGATGCCATTCCCCAGACATGAGAACAATATTCCAGAGAGGGTCGAATTTGGGACACATACAAAGTGTATAAATTAGAAGCGGAAAAATACTTTTTGGCTCGGAAAAGAAATCCAAGCTTTTTGAAGCCGCGGTGGCTATAGATACAATGTGTTTATGCCAGTTAAGGTTATTCTCAAATGTGATGCCCACAAGGTTAAATGTGTCCCCGCTCTGCAAAACCTGGCCACTCATAAGCAAAGGATGAGTGTTTGATGATTTTTTTCGCGACAAGGAACACGATTGTGTTTTGGATGCATTAAATTGAACGAGATTTTTGGCGCCCCAATCCAATATCAAATTGAGATCCTGTGAAAGAGATATCTGCATCGCTCTGCGTTTGCTTTCCAAGTCGGGTTGAGAGATTGGTTTGGGAACCTGAAAAGTGGAGTGAAGGGTACTATCGTCAGCATAACTATGAATGGGATTGGTTGTGGAAGAAAGAAGGTCGTTGATGTGAAGAAGAAACAAAGTTGGTGCTAGTACTGAACCCTGAGGCACTCCAGCATTAATTTCGTGAAAGCTTGAAGAGTGGCCATCAACAATGACTGATATACGTCGATTAGAAAGATAACTGGAGAGCCAAGAGCAGAGTTTAGTTGGAAGACCGTAGGAGGGAAGTTTATTAAGAAGCGCGTCATGCCAGACTTGGTCGAAAGCTTTAGATATATCAAGAGCAACGATCTGGGACTCACCTAGAAACTCAAGAGACTTGTTCCAGTTGTGTGAAACGAAGGAAAGAAGATCTGCTGTAGATCTCTTGTGACGAAATCCGTATTGCCTGTCATGTAAAATTTTATGTTTTTCCAAGTACCTGAGAATTTGCGAGTTAATGGATTTCTCCATTACTTTACAAAGCATTGAGAGCAGTGAAATAGGTCTATAGTTGGATGGAAGAGATTTAGATCCTTTCTTGGGAATAGGCTGGACACGTGCAGCTCTCCAGCTGTCTGGAAATATACCCGTGTCATAAGAAATTCGAAAGAGCCGGGTTAAAATAGGTGCAAGTTCAGGAGCACATTTTTTTAAAACGATTGCTGGTATTCCATCTAGCCCAGACGATTTCTTGGTGTTAAGAGAAGAAAGGATACGCTTAATGTGTTTTACCTTAAAAATAATATTGGGCATTTTGTGAGGAACTGGGGGAACAGTTGGAATTGGATGATTGACAGGTGGATGAAGGGTTGAATTGGCAGCAAATTGTTTAGCAAATAGTTCGGCCTTTCCTTTAGATGTAGAAATAATTTCATCTTCCAAAGTTAATGGTGGAAAAGAACTGGTACAGAAATTTCTACTGATGTTTTTGGCAAAGGACCAGAAGGATTTGCTGCCATTTGAGCAAGAAAGTACTTTGTTTTTTATACGGTTATCAAAGGAGTCCTTGGCGTCTGAGATTGTTTGGTGGTAGTGGTTTCTTGCTTCAATGCTGGCCAGTCGGTTTTCTGGACTAGGATCCTGTAGAAACTTCTTGTGAGCCTGAACTTTTAAAATTCTAGCTTTGTCACATGTTTTAGTGAACCAAGGTTTGTGATTAGAGGGTTTGATGGTTTTCTTGGTGTGAGGTACATAGGTTTTAACGCCCAATAGAATTGACTCGGTCAGTTGGTTACAGATTTCGGAAGGATCCTGGGAAGAAAAGCAGATAGTGTCCCAAGGGTACGTGGCGAAAAAAGTCCCTAAGAGCCATCCCAGTCGGCTGAGTTGTAGTGCCATACGGTGCGTGATGGCATGGATTCTATTAAAGTCAAAAACTATGTACGTTTGTCAAAGTCAAATAACAATGTCTACTTTTTAATATCGGAATTTTAAGACCATTATCGGATCTTCTTTGATAAATAGGGTGTCCCAACTCTATTTATACACGAAATAACTTCGCCCCTGTACAAGATACATACAATAAATCTAAAATAAAAATGGTTATTTGAATACACTTCTTTTACTGACAGTGCCCGTTAATAAACAATGTGTCTTAAAAACAGATATTTTATTGGCAAGCAGGTTTTTTTTTCATGGAAAACCCTGTATAGTTTAACCAATTTAGGCTCGGTATTAAATTCTACATCAATAATGTATAACACACTATACGTCAATAATTGCTAGTTTCTGAGATATCAACTGTAAGCTGATATACTCATTAACGATTAAAAGTAAAGAAAAAATAATATTTTGGTTTTAATTATTTTAAAGTAATTATGTTACTGTCAGAGTGACAAATAAAATAACACCATAAATTAATTACCTTCCATCGAGGAACTACTAACAGGTATGTTAGAAATTTAGGCCGTGTTTCCACGGGCCACTTTTTGAAGTTGATATGGACCACTAAAAGTGTTTCCATAGTAGCCAATCCGACCACAAAAATTTTAACATTGTTGGAAAACGGAACTACAAGCTGGCGACAGTGGACCAACCACTTTTGTGGCCCGTGGAAACACGGCCTTAGTTTATTTTAGACACATATTTAGGTTAATCAAGTAAATATGTATCTAAAATGAACTAAATAGCTGACTTATCTATTAGTAGTTTTTACAATAAAAGGTAATTAATTACATAGTTATTATATTATTTGTCACTCTGACAGTTATAGAATTATATACATAAAATAATTCAAACCAAAATATTATTTATTCCTTTAGATTTAATCGTAAATGGATTATATCAGCATATAAATCTCAAAAGCAGTAATGACTATACATTCATACTGATACAAAAGTCAAAATTTGTTAAAATATACAGGGTATTTCACAAAAACCTGGTTGCCATTAAAATGTCTATTTTAAGACATCTCTGTATATTAACTGGTACTTCCAATAAAAAGAGTGTATCTGAAGCAAACATATTTTATTTTAAGTTTATTTTTGTATCTTCTACAAGGGCAAAGATATTTCGTGTATAAATAGATTTCGGACACCTGTATTTTCAACAATCAGATTTGTTCTATCTTTTTAAGTTTTCGCTCTACTCTGTGAGTTCAGCAGAGTTTTCATTTATACTTTGCCATTCACTTTCAACTATAACAGAAGGATAGAAAAAACGTCCTGTATAAAAGTTACGTACTTTTTACTGTATTATCTATTAAAGCAAAAGAAACAAATAAACATCAAAAACTTTGGAAAAAAATGAAGAGGTTAATTTTTTCAATGGAACACCCTTTATCATCATTAAAAGTATTTTGAAAAGCTTTTACAAGAATACCACATTTGATATATCTATCTTTAATAGCTTTCTGAAATATGGCCACTTAAATCTGAAAAATAGTAGATATTATTTCCATTATACCTACCTACGGCACTTGGTGTTGAGACGGTAGATGTATTATATATCCAGATTTAAATGGCCATATTTCCGAAACTAAAAAAAATATATATCAAATGTGTATATTTTTGTAAAGCTTTTTAAAAGTCTTTTAATGGTGAATTGTAGGTGTTACCTCCTTATTTTTCTTAAGTTTTTAATGTTTATTTGTTTTTTTATGCTCAAAGATAATAAATAAAAGTATATACAGACTTTTTTATTCTTCTTGGTTATAGTTAAAAGTGGGTGGCAAAATATAAATGAAAACCCTGTTCGTTTTAAAAGAAATTCCGTTGTAGCAAAATTTTTTAATAATACACATTTACCAACCCACAAAAAAGATAAAATCACACTCGTAATATTTCTTCCATTATTGACAAACATGCCACAATTATGTTACTCTCATACATCCACATATTAACACTTAATTTATTAATGTATTTATTTTTAATTTAACCTCTTGTAACATCCTCGACTTCCGTTTTTCTTTCATTTTAATTATTATCTGTTAATCGTAATATTTAATCATTTTAATATAAAGGTTACAATTAAGCAATTTATTTTCCTCTTGACACTTTAAGAGCATGTCTCACGCGATTGTTGACTCGTTTTTAAAGATCTTTGTAGAGATTTCAAAAAGTCATTTTTTTGCTGGTAATACGATTCAAAACTATTTTAAGAACATTACATTTTCTTGCTAAACAGTGACGTCATATACGTCATGTATTTAACCGTGTTTGAATACATCTCGGACAATGGTTTAAAAACAATATAGTTATCCTTGTCGGGCAGGCATATGCATTGAACTCATTAAAAACTTTGTTTCGGTCATTTTTTGTGAACTTTTAACATATAATTGTAAATGGCAAGTGAAAACTTTGTATATCCGGTGTAAACTAAAGTACATATTAGAAACCCTAAAAAATAAAAATCATAAGCATAACCTAAAATCTTATTCGGCTGTGACGCAACGGCTTAAAAAATCTACATATTTATATTGTCATTTTCAAATACGTTTTGAACCACTCCGACGAATGGATTTAGCAAGAAAATTTGACTTAAATTTTTAAAGCTGATATGGTTAAGTGGCGGTAACTTATAGTCCCTGGGACAGTAATGAGATTTACTTCATATCAATAACACTTTAAAACCTTTTAGGAAGCTTCCGTTTTACGAGTGTACCACGAATATTCATACCGTCATATATGGAACGCAGCGTAACCCAGCCTGTCAATATCAAATGCTTCTGGTGTCAGACCGGGCAAACGCGTCACTTTTTGTCGGAAAAGTTTACCACAATGTTTAACGTGCAATTTTTAAACTTTTTGCCAAAAATCGGAAGTGTTTTAGCACAATGTTTAAAAATTGCATGCAAAACATTGTGGAAAATTGGTGGTAAACTTGTCCGACAAAAGAAAAATACGTGTTTGTCCGGGCCGACAGCCGAAACAATTGACATTGACAGGCTGGGTTAACGCGCCGCTTTTATATATGGCAGTATGAATATTCGTGGTAGACTCGATAAAAGGTACCCGCTGAAAAGGTTTTAAAAGTGCTATTAGAGAATTATTGCAAGTTGCCTTATTAAGCTCGGGTATTATTAATACCGGCCTTATTTAAATAGTGCTTGTACCCATAATTTAGAGTTATTGCAAATCATGTTGACAGTACCATTAACCTAAAAAGAAGGAAACAATTTTAGTTGATTTTCTTTATTTTTTTTTGTGTTGTAGGGGTTGTATTTTTTACTTCTAAAAACTTTTCGATTTTGTGCTCGGCAGCCGTTCGGTTTACACGAACAGTTCCGAAGTTAAAATAAAACCAAAATAAGGCACGACCTAAAACCGACATAAATAAAGCCGGCCATGCAACTGCGCAAGCTCAGATGTCAAAATAAGGCCCGTATTATTAGTGCCTGGCCTTATTTTACTGTGCAATATTTCTCTATTATCATGAAGTGAATTTTATTACTGTCCCAAGGACTAATATTGAAAAAATACTTCAAGGAATAAAATGGCAAAACATACCTGTAAAATGTAAAAGTGGAGAATTTATGCTAAAGAGTCTAGGTACTGTTATTATATTAAATGTTTAGTAATTACGAATAATTATTTGCACAATTATTGCCTGGTAAAAACTGTTATTTACGAAAAGAAAGGTTTATTTCTTAAATTTTAACGGTTTTCATAGTCATTTTTGCTTAAATTACAGGATGTTCGAAAATGTAACGATAATTCTGAAATGGCTGGTGGAACGGCTTATAGGCAACAAAAACAACACTACTTCAGTAAAAATCAATGGTTTTACAAGATATTGGAACTTTAATAAAATTTCCACTATTTTGAATCAACCCGTATAACATATAGCAAAGGAACTGGCTACACTCGCCTCGTGTAATATTACACCAACTACTTGGTGCAACTTTTGACACCCCCCGCCATAACTCAAATCCTACTTAATGTAGCACATGAAACTACGTGTGTTTATTTATAGGTACCCATAAGGTATAAAAATTAGCCCAAATTTCATAGAACCAGCTCAAACGGTTATAAAGATATGAATGTCCAAAAGTCGCCAATTTTCCACTGACTGATTGACATAGAAAACCCAACCCATTTCCAGATGACCTAGAAAGGTGGAATTTGGAATCCAGCTCGGTAATTGTGTGTAGGCGTAGAAAAATCTAAAAATCAAAAAAAGGTAATAAAAGTTTTTTTTTTATTGTAGCGTTTGAACTTTTACAAGTTACTTACTTAATATGGTAAGGTGATATTATATAGTGGTTGGTAGTGTTATTTAGTCGAAAAAGAAATTAAAAAAAAGTCAGTGGCCTACTTTTTTCTTCTTAATATTGTTACAGACTTTCAAAAATGTGTTTGGGTTATAGAATTTTAGAGAGTTAGGATCATTTAATTTAGTTTGTTAATTTATTTAAATAATTTACCTTAATTTTTTCAAGTTCTTTCATCACTTTCAAAGGTTTCCGAAAACGCCCAGAATTATCCATTAAGAACTTTTATGCCATCCTGTACTATGGAATTTTCACGATATTTCTCGAAGATTCTAGATCATTCTTTTACTCTTCCACCATACTATAAAAGGGCGACGGGAAACCTCCGATCAGTTAGTATAGATTCGACTTTTGTGCTGTAAACTTCGAGAGACATTGACAAGTGAAGATTTTATCGTTGTTGTAACCATAGTTACGTTCCATTGTTAATAAAGGTAAAAAAACGAAGGCCGTGTTTTTATACGAGGTAATTCAGAACAATATTATTGGCTGTGGTTCCTACTTAGACGCTACTGGACCCAATAATCTTAAATAGGTGTTCCAAATTTGATCCAAATCTGTTGAAGGGTTTTTAAGATATTTAAAATATACCGACTTTGAAAAAAACTTTTAACATCTGAAATTAAGCAAGTCCGGTCATAAGCTAATAGGAACTTTTTTTCATAGAACGACATAAGAAATCACCCTCTTAAGTTTCGTACCGTAGTTAGGAAACACCCTGTATAAAAAATGTAGCAACGCTGCATATGTAAGGATGGTAATGGTATATCGACTTTTTTTCAAATATCGATAATCTTTATCGATATTTTACTTCTTGATATATCGATATATAAATACAGAATATTTTCTATACTGGTGGTAGATGAGATAAAATTAAAAAGGGATATTTTTACTCTAGTTTTTAAAACAGTCAAAAATGTTGCATATTAAAAAATAAAAAATTAAAGTATCCAGGTAATTTTTACTATTATGTTATTATTTACCCACTACCTGTTAATAAAAATAAATTTAAAAAAAAATGTGATATGAGATAATTTATCAATATTTTTTTCTCCCTGAAATATCGATATATTGCTCTTCGATATATCGAATAATCGATATTAGCCAAAACGATATTTATCGAAATCGATATATCGATGTTTTTTTTTAAATTTGACATTCCTATGCATATGATCCTTTGCATACATTTTTGGATATTTGATGTCGTCAAGCAACATTTAAATACCCAAATGATATTTTGGCGTGGGTGTTTTAAATTTAAATTTGAAATATCAATACTAATTTGAATGACATAAAAATATTTGGCAATTTGGCAAGATTTTATTTAAAAAACAGGTAAAAAAAATATATGCAAAA
Source organism: Listronotus bonariensis (assembly GCA_014170235.1). Lineage (NCBI taxonomy): Eukaryota > Metazoa > Arthropoda > Insecta > Coleoptera > Curculionidae > Listronotus > Listronotus bonariensis. The sequence goes on from JACEGR010000587.1 coordinate 188,646, forward strand.
AGCCTATTTAAAATTAATACGTTAACCATTGACATCCCATTTCTTGGTCGGTTTTAAAATGGCTATTTATATTTTTTAGAATAAGTTGCTAATCTTTTAGACTGTAAATCCTTAGATGAATAAAAAAACAAATAAACATATATATGTATCCTAAATGGCTTAAGTTTTAAGATACAGGGTGGTAAAGTTCTTAAAAATAAGCTTTTTTGCTACTCTGTATCTCAAAAGTAAAGCCATTTAGGACATAGGACATAGAAGACCCTCTCTAGCCCTGGTCATACAGTGATTTTTTTAAATCCAGATATCTCAAAAAGGACCGCTTAAATCAACTTTGACCAAGTATACATTTTTAGGTAAAATATGTTAAAGAATAAGAATTTTTTATCAAAAGTTACATGCAGAGTGCCTCAAACAAGTTAATTTGTTTTTAATTTGTGCAATTTACAACAAGTGGCTTCCCCTAAAGATAACAATAAATTGACAGCAGATTCTCATTTCTTACATCTTAAAACCTCCTCCAGACTCTTGTACTTAGAATAACTCTTTATAGTACTTGATATAATGAAATATTTTTTAATATGATAAATACTAGGTTAGGATTCCTTAAAATGGTATTCTTGTAAAACATTTGCCTTTATTAGTTGGTCAAGGGTGGACTAACCCTGACACAATAGTACTAATTATTTTTACACCCTCTACAGTGACCGCCAGAAATGTTGAACCATATGGAAAACTTTTTATTTTTAATTTCTCAAAAGAATTATTCTCGATAAACATCTCTGCATACAGCGAAACTTACAAAACACTGATCAAAATTTAAATAAACCATAGCGTATACGAGGTAGGTGCAAATTAACGAATATGACACAAGAAAAAAACTACCTTTTCTTTTAACTTGGAGAAAAATATTATTTGAAAACTCACAAGAAAAAAACTACCTTTTTCTTTAACTTGGAGAAAAATATTATTTGGAAAACTTGTTGTTTAGAATTAAAAGTTTTATCATATAACAAAAGCGCAGCCTTTTATTAAAAAATTGGAAGAAATACTTATTTCTCCAACTTACCCCGTATAGAGATTAGATTGAACTAAATAAACTGCCGTAAATTATTATTATTACACCTTAAATTTTGTAAAAATGTCAAAGCTTTGTTATTCTTAAAATATTTAAGTACATTAAGGTCAATTCAAAAGACAAACGTAAATTTTGCTTTTTGTGGTTCAATAAGGCCAAAACTTAAAAGCCCCTTTAAATTTATGTTCCACGTCATTTTTGCCTTATAAAAACAGCTTAACTTTAAAGAAACATAAATTTATTTGACTAATTTTGTATTACAATGTTCAAAAATTAAACTTTATTGGGATTATGGTAATAAGAAAACAGTTCATAGAATTAAAAACAATATATTTTAGGATTAATCTAAATAAATACTGAATATATGATCATAAATTTAAAAATGCGAAGACGTTTTTATAAGGCAAAAATGATGTGGCACATTAATCTAAAGAGGGTTTTAAGTTTTGACCTTATTGAACCACAAAAAGCAAAATTTACGTTTGTTTTTTGAATTGATCCAAATGTACTTAAATGCTTTAAGAATAACAAAGCTTTGACATTTTTTCGAAATTTAAAGACAATAGGGATAATTTACGGCAGTTAATTTAGTTCGATCTAATCTCTATACGGGGTAAGTTGAAAAGTAAGTTTTTCTTCCAATTTTTTAATAGGAGGCTCTGCTTTTAAAATATGACATAACTTTTAATTCTAAACAAGTTTTCCAAATAATATTATTCTTCAAGTTCAAAAATAAAGGTAGTTTTCTTGTGTCATATTCGTTAATTTGCACCTACCTCGTATACGCTATGGTTTATTTAAATTTTAATCAGTGTTTTGTGAGTTTCGCTGTATGCAGAGATTTTTATCAAGAATAAATTTTTTTGAGAAATCAAAAATAACAAAGTTTTCCATATGGTTCAACATTTCTGGCGATCACTGTATAATAAAGGAGTAAAATACCATTTTTAAATAGTTTAAGCCCTTGGCTAAAAAAACTGAAAAAAAGTAAAGCGTTTTGCTGAGAAAAACAACTTTTGGTTTAGATAAGGTTGTATTTAATAATTTTGTTTGTCGGCTCGACATAGGCTCCTCTTATTTTATGCATCTCTCTAGCCTTAATTATCGGAAGATTAAAGAACCCTTCACAATGCTGCAACATTATTATTTATTGTCGTGAAAAGAAAATTTTTTTTAGTATAATTTGCAAAAGAATAACCAGAATAACCTTTAAATGTCCTTACTACAACAAAAACTTATTTTAGTCGAAAACGCTTTAGTTGATTAACATTAAACAGGGGTACCTTTTAAGGGTTTAAGCCCACCAAAATAATAGACACTACTTTGTAAGGATTAGTCTGCTCAAGACTCAAGGAAAGCAAAATGTCAAATTTGTCACCTGTGTCAAAAGTGCATATATAAGATAAAAAATTGTCTCACCCTGTATAATCTTGACTACCCATTTACCTATACAGAGAAGCCTTAGTATATGAATATTTAGTTGCCCAAATTTTATTGGTAACTGTAAAAACAGTTCCATAGTTATAATTAAAATAAGTTTTTTTAATTCCATATTTGAAGGTCAATAACTCCTCACAAAGCGCGATAGAACTTTTTTAATATAAAGTACTAACATTATTTTGGTTCACTTTATTACCCTTAACATTTCTGACCTCACCTTCCCTGATTTCCTGTATAGTAAATAGAAAATGTCACAACCAATAACAATGTAGACTTTTTTAATGTCTGACCGACTATTCGAATCAAAAATTTGATGTTTTGAGGCCGGCCTAGCCTTAGTGCAAGTGAACACCCAGTATTGTAAAATCCTTACCTAGCTAAATTTAAAGCAACAGTGACGGAATTAAAAATCTCGGACACCTAATCTTTCCCAGTGTGATGTTGGCTTTTGCGTACCTGAATCACCTGGGAAATATACCTTACTTGACAAATTGTTATCTGTCACACATTTCAAAAATTATATTATTTATTTATTTATTATTTTTTTTTTTTTTTTTGAAAATGAATAAACTAGAGAAGGCGAGAGTAATTACCTATTCGATGAAGGTGGTTTCTGGAAGAATAGCTCAGCAAGTTGGGAAACCAAGAAGCACTATTCAAAGCCTCAGAACTAAATGGGAAAAATACAGGATCATTGGAGAAAAGGGCTGGAAGTAGTAGAAGAAAGTTTCAAACGAAAATCAAGATAATGATCCGATAGATTTTTTGCTGTAGGAGCAACAAGACCAAACACTATTTTCCTGGGACAGTAAGAACGGCAAGAAATCGTTTTAGGAAAATTCGGAATTGAAAAGCAGTGTAGCTGCTAAAAAGCCATTTTTGACCGATATGAATAAAGATCAAAGAAATGGAGTATGCACTGAAATATTTACCGCAAAGTATGGATTTTGGAAAAAGGGTAGTATTTACCGATGAGAAGATTTTTCAATCTTATTATAGCGGGCAGATTAGAGTGTATAGGCCGCAAAATACACGTTACGAAGAAAGATATACCCAACATGTTAAAACAAGTGGATGATTTTCTGTTAATGTATGGAGGTATATGTCTTTCAGAGGGCTTGGCATATGCCAACCTATTCGAGAAAGATTTAAGTCAAGCTTATATGCACATACTCCAAAATGTTATGTTGCCATCGGTAAACAATCTATATTTGAACAAGAAAATTTTATATACCAGCATGACAACTGCCCTGTCCATACAGCAAGGAGAGTTTCGGACTGGCTAACATTTCATTGTTACCTTGGCCCTAAAGAAGCCCTGATAGCAATCCAATCGAAAACGTTTGGGGATATATCGTAAAGGAAATTAACAAGAACAATGATTTCCATTCACAAAACAGTGATGATTTGTGGAATAAAATTGAAGAAACCTGGAATAATTATGCAATGTTCACCATGCACAAATGCTGATTGCATTAAAGCCCACACGTTTAAACTTATTAGTGGAAAAAATGGTGCCGCTTTGAATAATAAGCCCAGTGTTTTTTCTTTAATATTTGAATAAAATAAACTATATAATTTATTTTGGAGTCATGTATTTTATTAAATATTAATTAAGGTGAGAAAAAGGTAAAAACGCAAGTTTACCAAAATATTAAAAATTGACATAAAATGTTAACCTAAGTGTACGAAATTTTATTTCCGTCACTGTACAGTTTAGCTATTACCATAATATTTTACCGACACTTGATTTGCGAACCAAACTACCGGTCAGTGCCTCCAACGATTTAAGCAATTAATGATTATTCATAAATACATAATAATTATAAATATTTAAATTTGCGAAACTGTTCTTGCTTATAAGAATTGAATCTGTGAGTAACGGTTTTGAAATGCGAGTGTGATTTATAATTTATTTATTTATCAGATTGGAATGTGTCAGCTTTTTAATATGAAAAGTTAATACTGTACTGTTATTAAAAACATATACAGTGTGGAGATAAGTAAACCCGCCTAATCCGATATCCGAAACATGTGTTTAAGCCCTATGGTTTCATGACTGTTAAAAATTGCATGTAAAACATTGTGGTAAACTTGTCAGACAAAAAAGTGACGCATTTGCCCAGTACGACACCCGAAACATTTGACATTGACAGGCTGGGTTAAAGCGCCGCTTCCATATATGGTGGTATAAATATTTGTGGTAGACTCGTCAAAAGAAACCCCCTAAAAGGTTTTAAACATGTTCTTATCATGAAGCCAATTCATTACTTTTTTCCTAAAGTCCCTCTTTACAGAGATATGTGTCTAAAGGACGCCGCTGAAAATCGGTTTTTCTTGAATAACTTTTATAGTACATGGTATAATAAAATATTTTTTTAAATATGATAAAAGCAATTAGGGATTCTTTAATATGATATCCTTGTAAAACATTTGCCTTCATTAGTTCGCCAGAGACGGAGTAACCCTTACACAATAGTGTTAGTTATTTTTACACCCTGTATAACAAAGAATTGAAATACGTATTTTTGGGTAGCCTAAATCCTTAGATAAAAAAGATACTCCTGTTAGATGTCGATAAATTAAAGCGTTTTCGTAAAAAACAAGTTTTTGTTTACTGGAGACATCTAAAAACAATAGTTGCAAAAAACTATTCAAAAATGTTTTTATTTATTTCCACGAAACTAAAAATAATGTTGCAGCATTGTGGATGGTCCCATAATCTTCGATAATTAAAGCTAGAGAATGCATGCATAAAATAAGAGGGAGCGTATTTCGAACCCACAAACAAAATTATTAAATACAACCCTATTCAATCAAAATGTTGTTTTTCTCTAAAACGCTTCACTTTATCAATTTTGAACAAGAGTACATTTTTTTAGCTAAGGGTTTAAGCTATTGAAAAATAATATTTTTATTCTTTCATTATACAGGGTGTAAAAATAATTGGTACTATTGTGTAAGGGTTAGTCCGCCCCTGGCGAACTAAGAAAGGCAAATGTTTTAAGAAGTCCTGACTGGTAATTATCACATTAAAAAATATTTCATTATACCAAGTGATATAGAAGTTATTTAAGAAACACCGATTTTCAGTGGCGTCCTTTAAGGGCACATATCTCTGTAAAGAGGGACATTATAAAAATATTTTATATGAACTTGTCACATTATTTTTATGTGTTCTATATAAATCCGAGATATTGCCCACATATTCTTCGACATCTTGTATATTAAACATTAAAAAAAATCTACGTTTAGGAAAAATGCTAGATTATGTTTTTATTTTTAAAACAGAGAATAAAGATGTCTTTTTACAAAATTTAGTTATTTAAAGTTTCATTTGAAATGTCCGCTATATTTAATAAACATTCTTGTTATTATGTAATTTATGTCACAGTCGTGTAATAGACAATACATTTGCTTTTAAAAAAATGTACAAGCATTGTTATAATGTTTAAATATTTAGGTACCTTACATGCCGTTTCTAATGACACAAAACCAAATTTTCATTAATAGAAAATGCCATAAGGTTTGCGTCAATCGACGTAACGGTTTCAGTGTATGTAAGCTTAGGCGTGAATTTTTTTACAGCTTATTTAATAAATGAACAGTGATTGTAATTTATCTTAAGTCATTTACAAAGCTATCTGCTGAAGTTAGAGTTCATATTTAATAAATCATACGGCTATACAGTGTGTCCCAGGATAGGTGTTACAAGTATAGGGATGAGCAACGATATATCGATTATTTTCAAATATCGATAATCTTCATTGATATTTAACTTCTCGACATATCAATATCGAATATTTTCGATATTTATGGTAAAAGTGTTTTTTACACCTAAATTTTTAAAACTGTGAAAAATGTTGTACAGTGAAATTAAACAAAAAACTAAAGTGTCAAGCTAAGTTTTACTATTATGTCATATTTATTTACCCATTACGAAATTTTTTCTCTCTCAAATATCGATATACAGTGTGTCCCAGGATAGATGTTACAAGAGGACAAATGGACAAAAAATTTTGAATGTTAAAACGAAATTTTGGGAAAACTGGTCGCATGGTCCAAAACAGATAAATACCAAATTTTACTTCAATTGGTATTATACAGAGTTATAACTAAAAATATGAAAAATACCCAGGAGCTAACAACTTTTTTTAATAGAACAAAATTGTATAAGTAAATGTTGGTTTAGAATTAAATTTTATGTTAAAAGTTGAAGTTGAAGCATAAGAGTAAAAAAAATAATTGTAAATCTTTTACATTATGCATTACAACTTAAAAAAGGCAAGAAGAAGCAAGTTTTAAAAGAAAATTTAATAATTTAAAATATTTTAATAAAATTTGCTGTCTTAAGCCAAGTATTTTAAAAACTGTTTATGCATAATGTAAAAAATTGACAAAAATATTTTTACTTTAATTCTTTAACTTTAAATTTTGACATAAAATTTAATCCTCTACAACATTTATTTATAAAATTTTGTTTTATTTTTTAAAAATAAAGGTACTTTATTCTTGGTCATTTTTGACATTTTTAGTTATGTCTTGCTCTTTATATTACCAATTGGAGTAAAATTTAGTATTTATCAATTTTGAACCATGCGACCAGTTTTCCCAAAAGAACGTTTAAAAATTCGATAATTTTTTGGTCCATTTATTCTCTTGTAACACCTATCCTGGGACACACTGTATAGTCCACTCGAAATATCTAATAATCGATATTAGCCAAAACGATATTTATCGGTATCGATATATCGAAGTTTTTTTTTAAATTTGACATCCCTAGTTACAGGAGGACAGACAGTGGCGTAGCTAGAGGTGTTGGGGCCCGGGGCGGAAAGGAAAGTCGGGGTCCATACCATGTCAGTAAATGATATGTTTTGTGAAAAACAATTTAGAGAGCAAAAAAAAGGTCCTCACCTCCAAATGGGGCCTTCCACAGTTATGACAATACTGTCTTAAAATTGACGACCAAAAAAAAAAGTCCTCACCTCCAAACGATCCCTTTCTTACTATATTATATCCTTTTTGTGTTTTACGGTTTTTCCTATAACAAAAGTTCCTGCTACTCGAGTCCTAAGATATTACTTTACAAACTGTAGTTGTATACAAATGTCATTTAGGGACTTAAAACCGTTATTCTTTCATATTATGGTTCGTCTAAGGTAAGATACGAACGCTGTAAGTTCAACACAGCTACGTCATCAACAACCAAATGTTTGCATTGCAAAAGCATCGACCTGTCATGTATTTTTACCATAGGGTAGTTGAATCACAGAATAACTAGCTACCGCAAATTGTAGATATAGAGTTTCTGTGGTCAATGAGACGTGTGTTTGGGACATTTTGCTGCTATCAAGGTATGACGTAGCGGTCTTTAACTAACAGCGTTTGGACTATACTACAACTGGTAAAAATGAACATTTGCTTTATTTATATATTTGAGTGACAGGCATGACGTAAAAACAAATTCTACGATTATGAAAAAAAATTCCGAAAAATACTTGGATTGTTATGGCAACGCAACTAAAATTACACATTTGACTGGTCAAAAAATAGTGGGGTGGAATTTTCACATGTAATACCTCTAGTACTAAATTTATTTCCGGAAATTTTTTTCAATGCCACGAATATTTTGAAAATTATCCCGAGCAGGCGAGGGAGAATTTTCTTAAAATATTCGTTGCCGAGAAAACATTTCCCGGAATAATTTAAGCACGTGTGGTATTCGGTAAGAAAATTACAAAATATTGTGTTAAATAATATTCTTTTAAATTAATATTTGTATCTTTGACACTGAACTTTAAAATTTTACTAATTAAAATAAAAATTTTCAATTTTACCGATTGTAGTTGCAAATATATGTTATTTTAGAGCTTATCATTGTTTATTCTTTTATATTATATATACCTTATATTACTACAGTTGGTAAAAATAGTTTATTTTAATTTTTTTAGACCCATACCTTGCTTTCGTTTTCTCTTCACTTATGTCTAGTACTTCAGTCTCGTAGATGGGAGGTTGGGTAGATAGGACTCTGTAATACTTTTAATAAAACCTTAGACAAGCGCTATCTGGTAACGGCGGGAATAAGCATCGTGCAAGTATGTTCAGAAATTAATGGTGCGTTCAGTCATTTTTCCTTGGTATCGTAGAATACGTTCTCGTATACAGAGTGGACTTTAAGTAAGAACCCCTGTCAACTTTTGATAAATGGTTCATAAAATTTCAGGTAGTTATACAGTAGGGACCTTAAGTTCTCTATAATATCGATAAAAATGTCAAAAATATAAAAGGAACCATAAAAAAACACGTTTCCGTCCTTAATATCTAAAAATCCTTTGTTTCCTTTAATAGGCATCTCAAGTAATTATGCATCTACCACAAATTTTAGATGGTACACTGTTGTCAATCAAGTTATCAGGAGGTTTCTCACTTTTTATGTCCACACTGTATTTATATTATCTACAGATTACTCATAAATCATATTCTTTACAATTTTTTTTAATTAAAAATTTAATACATCTCCTATGTTTTATGAGTTCCTTGTAAAGTGCATTTTTATCTGGAATATTTTGTATACATACACATGTTTAATCAGTAATGAATAGGTCATAAAATTCCTATATATATATTTTTTTAAATAATAGTACGAAACAAAAATGAAAGACAATATTTATTTATTGATTTGGCATTTATTTAATGATATTTTTAATTCAATCATCATAATTTATTTACAATGACCCTCCTTAAATTTCAAGATGTTGCACAAAGAAAATAAATACGTGTGGCTCTTAAGTAAGAAAAATAAATAAAATAAATTACACAAGTATAACATAAAATTAAGAATTAAACGTTGTTACTATTACTATTTTTGTTTACATTAGACCAAGTGATTAACATGTAAAAATTAAAAGAACACTTTAAAATAACGCCATTTTGTTACATAAATTAAAAAGTTATATTTGATAGTTTCGTTTTTAGTTCCTTTGCTCTCCCATTTGTTTCTTTTTGTCATTAGTTTTATCATTATTCAAACTAAGCCTTTTAGTTTAAAGTATTTATCCAATCTTTTGATAAATACGTCATGATTCAAGGTTTTTGTCGTACTTTTTCAAAATTTATGTTGACATCTTTTGAACAGTTTTCCTTGATTTTATGGTATCTGTCAGAGCAGTAATCAGTTTCTTTAATTCTTTGAGGTCCGTTTCTATCTAAATAATCCTCACCGCCACTTTTATATTATAATAATATGCAAAAGTTGACTTTTAAATATTCTTCATTCTGACATAAAAACGAACTGACTTTTTAATAACAGGTAACAATAAATATTACAATAACAAATTAAAAAACATATTAAGAAACAAGATGGCGAATCGAATAACTGTCATAGAGCAGGAAACCATTGCCGCCAAGTTATTAACGACTTTACCCTTTAACGATTGTGTCTGAAGTGTGGCGCCATCTGTCGGGCGCAGGTACAACTTAAATAGGGAATCAGTCGCCTCATTTAGAGTGCCTAGGCCCTGTTCAGTCTTATGATATTATTTTACTAACTAAAGTTGTATAAAATTGTCATTTACATGACATTTTATATTATGTTATATCTGAAACACTACAACTGGTACAACATGTGAATGACAGACATGACGTTAAAAAAATTCAATGATTATGTCAAAAAATTTCCACTATAATTCAGGGTACCCCAGGCAGGAGAAAAAAATTCCGATAAGTACTTGTGTTGTCATGGTAATGCAACCAAAACTACACATTTGATTGGTCAAAAAATAGTGGGGTGGAATTTTCACTTTAACTGTCAATATATAGAACAAGAGTAACTAAAAATATGAAAAATTACCAAAAGCAAATTACTTTTATTTTTAAAAATAAAACAATATTTTATAGTAAAATAATATAGAAAATTCTATTTTTTATCTGATTTTTTTATATATGTATATGAAGTTATGTCCGGCGACTAAAATGACTATGTAGCGATATAAGCAGCATATGTACTTATCATATAAACAAAATTTTGTGTCACCTTGAAAATTAAAAAATGTTTTTTTATTTCCTTCTTTATACCAAGTATTTAAAAAGTTGCAATCAGAAATGTTTACATGCAGTATTCACGTTAGATTAGTTCTTTTCCTCACATTGCCTATGTGTTAAGTTATTTAAATGAACCGGAATATTTACCAAGGCATTTTTTTATTTGAATGCTTTACAAACTTTGATATAAAATTTGATTCTCTACAATATTTACTTAAACATTTTTGTTTTATTTTTATAAATAAAAGTACATTACTTATGGTCATTTTTCATAGTTATAGTTAGTTATAACTCGCCTTGTATATTATTACAGACGAGAGTAATATTTGGTATTTTGTAGTTTTTGACCATGCAACCAATTTTTCCAAAATGCCGATTTAAAATTCAAATTTTTTAGTTCACTGTATAACTGTAAATTCGGAGTATTTTAGTTATTGATAAAAAATAAGTTATCTAGAACCTAAGCTACTATTTTGTAAGACCAAAAAGGCCATCAACAAAGTCATCATAGCTCTCTTGGTTTTTCAGCTTCTTCTTAAAAAATATTTTATTTTTAGGTACCTACAGATAATTAAAATTAATCTTGCAATATTGTTAAAAAGCTCTAATCGGCATAATTTTGAACTAGTATAAGAGTTCATGACAATTGATGGTCAAGTTTTTCTTGTTGTTGTGGCAGTTAATATCGTGTTTTTAAAATATTTTTATAATTTATTGAATAAATGCAATAAAAGATACAAGAAGATTTAGTCTACAATTTGTGCTAGGTGTTTTGGTGGTTGTCATCATAGACTACGTAAACAATTCTGCCATGAAGGAAAAGGTGCAAAGTCGGATTTCTTACGCGAACGTTAGCTGGTAACTGGTACTCTTTGTATTATTTAAGATTTTAGACTATGATGCCTAATATGTTTTCTGAAATTTAACACTTTATTTTCAAAAGTGCTTTTGCTTCTAGCCGAGACACAAACCCAAAATCGTATATTTCTGTAAATATGGTAAATATTTTCGATACTTTTGATCTAGATACCCATTTTTATCAGCTGAATGACCGAATTTCAACACTGCTGCTCCTTAATTTGAATTCCCTATTCCTTATATCTTAGCTGATTAACAACTAATGACGCCCAGCTGTCACATTTAAAGTTGTCATTGATTTGTCAAAAAATGAAGACTTTGGTCATATATTACCGTTCTAAGTTACATTAAAATATGCTAGACGATTCAAAAGTTAAAATGGGGGCAACGGATTTTAGGACCTCACTGTATAAATAAAAATATTAAAACCGTGAGTTTTAATGCAATGTGAGGCTAAAAGTAAATTAAGTTTAAAATGGGCACAAATTGCTTTACAAAATTAAAAATGTTGTAATATTTTCTTTAACTTACCCTATTTCAGAACTCTTCAATGTTTTATAAAATTATGGTCTGTTTATATTCCTATATTCATTACTAGCTATGATTCCCGGCTTCGCTCGGGAGTTGATATGAGATTACGTGGTAGTTGAAATAAAAAAATAAACTATTACGTAAAAAGTAAATATATATATATATATATATATATATATATATATATATATATATATATATATATATATATATGCAATCTTTTAAATTGATAATGAATAACTAAAGTTACAACAAATGTAATTTAAGACTTTATTGAAATTGTTTAAAATTTCTCGCCATTACTACACATGCTGCAATTGCTCGGCGTCTTTCAGAAACGTAACCCAAATAACCGTTGTTGAATGAAGTTCAAATACCCGACAACAGATGTCGCCACTACACTTAATTTCCAAGTTGAAGGGTTGGAAGAGTCCTTATATCTTTAAAAATACGCCCTTTAGGGTAAAACAGGAACTTTCTTGTTCGACGGGGGATAAAGGGCTATCACACTATATAAGTCCCTTTATCGTATCGGGCCTCCTTTTCAAGTTTTATCGGCACGCACATTTTATCAACTTAGTTTTATTATATATAATGATAATGATTAGCTTAATACTTAAAACCTTTAAATTGAATAAAGACTTTCCCAAAAATCAAAGGTTAATCTACCAAAACACTACTTAACAAATGGGTAATTTTATGAATGTTATGCAAGAAGCCATTTGTTTTTTGAAACAAATTAAATAAACTCATTTTAGGATCTGTTAGTCAACACCTTAATAATGAAGTGAATAATTATCTAAAATAATTATAATTTCCTCTTATATCTACAGTGCTGTCCACGGATGGGGTCTACAAGAGGACAAATAAAGCAATAATTAAAAAAAATATTCTTTATAAAAATATCTTTAAAAAAATATATGATCCACGAACAGAAAATGTTGATTTTGTCTACAGGTTACGCAAAAACTTGAAAACCCTTCTTCTTTAAAAGTAAACTACCTTTATTTTTTATTTTTGTACCAAATATTACAGGGGTATCAAAATTTTTATGAAACTGATTTTGGAGTTATCAAAAATTAATTATTTTAAATTTTTATAATAAAATGACTTCAAATACTCTCATAATTTGCTTTTAAATACCTACTTCCTCCAACTTTCTACACAACACAAATTTTTAATCTGTAAACGAATGTGATCATAGGCCTTTTCGTCAAGTTACGGTGTTCAATAGGATTTAGTTTTATTATATTTATTGATTATTCTTAATAAATTTTCCCTGTGACATTTTGCTTAAAAATTATAAATAAGGGTTGTTTACTCTTGGAGAAAAGTCATGTGTTTTAAGTTTTTGCGAAACCTGTATACAAAATTAAAATTTTCTTTTTGTGAATCATATTTTTTACAAGGAAAATTTTTTATGAAAAATTACTTTTTTCGGAAAATGAAATTTTGGTCCATTTGTCCTCTTGTAAGCCCCATCCATGGACAGTCTGTAGATAAATGTCTGTATTATCTAATACGTTACGTCAAAAAATAAAATAATTTTACCATATTTCTAATTAGACTACACTTTTTTTTTTAATAACATAATATGATACTATCTTATTAACTAGTTCAGGTCTTATATAAAGCCAAAATTACTATTTTAAATCGATCTTTATTAAATCTTAATTATAGATATAGCAAAATATACCACTACATTAATAATAATCTATAATTAGTTAATTTTTTATAACGATCCACAATCATATCTAGGGTAACAGGCGTTACAATTTTGCGACTTCCATGTTAATTAATAAAAGTTTTCGCATTAACTACACTTAAAGAAACGTAACGAGGAACACACCGCAGTACCTCGTAGTAACATTTAAATAATTAATTATGCTCGTTTTTTAATGCCCTGTAACTTTTAAATAACAAACACTCCTTCGACAATCGTATTAAAAACAAAGTTCTTTCTGCTCAAATGGCAGCAAATCTTTCTGGTCCTTTTGCGAAAACATAAGTAGGAATTCTTTGTACCAGTTCTTTCCGCCACTAGCTTTGGAAGATGAAATTGTTTCTACTGCTAAAGGAAAGGCAGAATTATTTGCTAAACAATTTGCTGCCAATTCAACCCTTGACCCTCCCGTAAATCATCCAATTCCAGCGGTTACCCCAGTTCCTCATAAAATGCCCGATATTATTTTTAAGGTAAAACACATTAAGCGTATCCTTTCTTCCTTAACACCAAGAAATCGTCTGGGCTGGATGGCATACCAGCAATCGTTTTAAAAAATGTGCTCCAGAACTTGCACCAATCTTAACTCGGCTCTTTCGAATTTCTTACGACACAGGTATCTTTCCGGAAAGCTGGAAAGCTGCACGTGTTCAACCTATTCCCAAGAAAGGATCTAAATCTCTTCCATCTAACTATAGACCAATTTCAATTCTCTCAGTTCTTTGTAAAGTAATGGAAAAACTAATTAATTCACAAATTCTTAAGTACTTAGAAAAACACAAAATTTTGCATGACAGGCAGTATGGATTTCGCCACAAAAGATCTACAGCAGATCTTCTTTCCTTCGTATCACACTGCTGGAATAAGTCTCTTGAGTTTCTAGGTGAGTCCCAGATCGTTGCTCTTGATATATCCAAAGCTTTTGACCAGGTCTGGCATGCCGCACTTCTTAATAAACTTCCCTCCTATGGTCTTTCAACTAAACTCTGTACTTGGCTCTCTAGTTATCTATCTGATCGTCGTATATCAGTTATTGTGGACGGCCATTCTTCATGCTTTCACCAAGTAAATGCTGGAGTCCCTCAGGGCTCAGTTCTGGCACCAACATTGTTTCTTCTTCACATCAACGACCTTCTCTCGTCCACAACTAATTCCATTCATAGTTTCGCCGACGATAGTACCCTTCACTCCAGTTTTCAGGTTCCTAAACCCATTACTAAACCTGACTTGGAAAACAAACGCAGAGCGATGCAGATATCTCTTTCGCAGGATCTTAATTTAATATTGGATTGGGGCGCTAAAAATCTCGTCCATTTTAATGCATCCAAAACACAATCATGTTCCTTGTCGCGAAAAGAGTCATCAAATACTCATCCTCTACTTATGAGCGGCCAAGTTTTACAGAGCAAAGACACCTTTAATCTTGTGGGCGTCACATTTGAAAGTAACCTTAACTGGCATAAACACATTGTATCTATAGCCACGGCAGCTTCAAAAAAGCTTGGATTTCTCTTTCGAGCCAAAAAGTATTTTTTCCCCTTCTAATTTATACACTTTATATGTGTCCCAAATCCGACCTCCCTTGGAATATTGTTCTCATATCTGGGGCATGGCGTCCCCCCACAACCCTAAGCATTCTTGATTCTATTCAAAGAAGAGCTATTCGTCTCATTAATGATCCTTCACTTACAGAAAGGCTTCCCCTCTCTTGCACATCGTCGGGCTGTGGGGGATTTATCGCTTTTTATAGGTACTTCCATGGCTTCTGCTCTGAAGAATTGTCCAGTATAGTTCCTCCACTTACGGTTCCCAACAGAGAAACTCGTGGTTCCGGCGCGTATGCATCCCTATACGGTCCAACTGGACAGGCCCCCGAACTTCCCACTTTGTTCGTTCTTTTATCCCTAGAGTTTCTAGGTTGTGGAACCTGCTGCCCGCGGAGGTCTTTCCTTCCCCAAATCTTCAAGTATTTAAGTCCCGTGTCAACAAACTCCTCTTACCTCGCTTAAGACACCCACGGTACGTTAGTTATTTAGGCTTTTAGCCTTCGTGGTTTGCTAATCCTGTATATTTACTTGCAAAATACAGGGTGTCTATAAAAGGTCTGTACAAAATGCTACCACATATTCTTTGGGCCAAAATACAACGATCTTATATAGAGTGTATGTGTGTGTGTGTCTTAGTGGACCGTTTGGGAGATACAGGGTGTCAAAGTTTTAATTTAATTTTGGTTATTTTTAAATATTTTTTAGTAATTAAAAATTTATTGACCAAATTTGGTATTGAAAGGGTTTTAAGAATTGGAAATCGAAGGCGGCCCATATTGTTGCCATGAAATGTAGAGGAAGCCACCTGCAGTACATTGCTATTTTAAAAATACCATAACTTTTTGGTGTCTGGGTATTATATGACTTTAATAAAAAAATCTTTTCTTCTATATTTTTTGCCTAAAATTGGTATACTGGGTAAATATCGATACGAGCAACCGTTTATTAGATATTTCAGGTTAAACGTTTTATACCACACACAATAAATCCCTCACGCTTTATCTGGGCCACCCGGATTTTTCTCAAAGCTCTATAAAAAATGCTACCACAAATTTCTTGGGCCGATCTTATGCAATTTACCCTAGTCGAAGATGATTGTTTGCGAGATACAAGGTGTCCAAGTAAAACAATTAAATGGAAAATTTGACACCCTGTATCTTGTAAACCAGCAACCTTTTGACTAAGGTAAATTGGGTTAGATCGTTATATTTTGGCCCAAGGAATTAGTGACAGCTTTTTGTACAGACCTTTTAGAGTAAGAAGGGGCTTTAAAAAGAAATTTATAGAAACTTGTCACATTATGTATCCTATATGAATCCAAGATATTGCACACATTTTCTTGGACACCCTATAGATTACCCTACCATAAAAAAAACTGCAGCGTGGATATAAAAATGGACGTATCCGAGTATTTTTACAAAATACTAACACTTTAATTTTAAATGAATGTTTGATCGTGTAAAATTAAAATCTGTTTTTATTTAAAGTGTCAAGGGTCGCCGATCGCTAGCAGTATCTTGCTTTCATGTACTTTTTTTTGAGCCACGCTTTATTTAACTCTCAGAAAAAATTCTTATTTTTCAATATATTTTACCTAATGTCCCCGTGGACAGTGTATGGACATTAAAAAAAAAAATATTCATCAACTGGAATTTTTATAAAAATGCAAATACAGATTGTTCACGGATGGCGTTTAAAAGAGGGCAAATGGACTTAAAAATTTAAATTTTCGAAAAAAAAGTCATCCATAAAAATGTTGCTTTTAAAAAAAAATATAATTCACAAAGAGAAAATGTTGATTTTGTAGACAGTTCACAAAAACTTTAAAAAATTATATAAAAAAATATTTTTATGTTAAATGATTTTATTGTACGAATAACTAAATACAAGAAATACAAATTTTTAATTGGCAATATACAGGAAAAGAGTGACTTAAAAATTTTATACCTAATAAAAAAGTTTTTTTAAATGTTAAGCGGTTTAATTGTACTAAAAGATAAAAAATAATTCGGTAAGTCCTCGCTGCCAGATCGCACTAATCTTCTCATCAATCTGGGGTATTGATCAGACAAATAATCGTGGGACGTAGGGTATCCAGAGTAAGTAATAATATTATGATATAAATTTTACGTGCCCAGCGCTTTTTTCTTTGTCTGATCAATACCTCAGATTGATGAGAAAATTTGTGGGATCGGGTAGCTAGGATTTACCGAATTATTTTTTAACTTTTAGTAAAAACAGTTTAACATAAAATATATATATATATATATATTTAACTTTTTAGTTTTGTTGTTAGTTGATATTCATATTATTAAGTAAGTTATAGTAAATACCTTACTACAACTAACCAAAACTAACCAACGATTTTATATTGAGGAAGTTGTGGAAAATATGTAATTCGCCATATTGTGGTGTCGGCCATCTTGATTTTTGATTTTTTTATGAGTTCTATTCTACCAATCAAGCCTTTTCATTTAATATTCCCCATATTGAGGTAATTGTGGAAAAAATATATAATCCGCCATCTTTGATTTAATTTAATCAAGTCCTTTCATTTGATACCCATGTTGAGATAATAGTGAAGTAATATGTAATCCGCAATTTTTTATTGGCGGTTATCTTATATTTACAATCACAAAGAATGTATTATATTGTATTGTCATCAAGATTAAGAGTGTGAACCAAATTTCAGATTGATCGGTCATTAGGAAGGAGGTCAAATTCCAAGTTACCAGATTTGACCCAAATAAATAACAAATAAACAGGTCAAGTTAAGTAAAACTGTTTGATCCAACACGACGTATCCCATGGCTCCGACCCCATAGGGCGTCGTGCGGAAGGCCATCCATATCGAAGACCACTCCTCGCGTCCGCTCGGTCAGTGATCTTCGGCCAAATTCATTTGCCTCAGTAGACGAAGGGATCCAAGGACAACAGATTTCTGCATCTTCATCACCAGTTGTTCGGGTGTATTTTCACATGCTGGAATGTACCTCATTTCCCTTAATATGTTATTCTTCATGCCTCCCAAAACGCCAATTATCAGGACAACCAATCGCACGGTATACTCCGGATAGAGCCTCCGAAGTTCGCCAAGAAGATCTTGATATTTGGCTCGTTTCTCCCGTTCTTTTATATCGATGTTAGTTTCCGCTGGGGCGGAAAACTCTATTACGTACATGGTGTGGTTTGTCTTATCAAGGAGAACGATGTCGGGTTTATTTGCTTGAATTTGATGCGTTGTTGGGAACGCGTAGTTCCAGTATATGCGACAGTTGTCATTTTCCACTACTGCCTCAATGTCTCCGGGAGCAAACGGCAGTATTGCTGTTTCATCGATGCCGTAGTAATGCCTCAGGTGATAGTAAAGTACCCGAAGAGCGTCATTATGCCGATGGATGTAGCTATTGACAGCATGCACTGGACAAGCTGACAATAGATGCATAAGGGTTTCGGGTTGCTGTCGACAGGCTCGACATGCGGTGTCAAGAACGTTGGAAAATTGGCTTCGGTACACCAATGTGTTTATCACCCCATCTTGGCATGCTAGTAAGAATCCTTCGGTCTCAGACTTAAGCTCGGCGGATTTCAAAAACCCAAACGTAAGCTTTCGAGATAGATCGAGTCTATTGATGTTTCTGTAAAAGACTCCGTGCTGCGGCTTATTGATGTGATCTTCTAAGAGCATCCGTTGTTCGGCTCTTTTAACTGCAGCTGTTACAGCACTAGACTCCTGTCTTATAAGTGATTGGTCGTCATTAGAATCTATTTCAAATCTGAGACCGAATTTCTCCGCGGCTCGCTCGGCTGCCTTGAACAAAAATGCTCCAACATTGGCCATCTCATGTTCTTTTACTAACTGCAGCAGTGGATCCGTGCTTTTGGCAACCTGACAAGCAAGACTCAAAACCAAACGATCATGCATACACTCCAAGCTTAAAAGGCCGCGACCTCCCTGATGGCGTGAGAGGTAAATGCGGGAGACTGATGAGCGGGGATGGATGCGATGGTGAAGATGCATCATTTTTCGTGTGCTAACGTCCAGTTCGCGCAACTCTTCTCGAGTCCACTTAACTACTCCAAACGAATAAAGCAATACTGGAACTGCCAGCATGTTAGTTGCAGCAACCTTATTCAATCCTGATAGTTCGGATTTCCATATTTTCCTTAAGCGTTGCCTGTAATTGCTTCTCAGCTCGGTCTTTACAGCTTTAACATCCTGAGTACGATTTTGGTCGATACCTAAATATCGATACGTTTCGTTATTTCTAAGCGGACGGAGAATCGCGCTGTCAGCAAGTTGATCAGCCTCTAAATCGTTACCATTTCGGCCCTTCACCAGCCTAAGTTTTGCACATTTGTCAAGTCCGAACTCCATGCCAACATCTTTGGTATATTCGTGAACCACTTTAAGAGACTGTTGTAGATCTCGCTCACTAGTTGCATAGAGTTTCAGGTCATCCATATAAAACAGATGGGTTACCTTACGCTCCCTTCTTCCTGGTGGTCCACAGCAATACCCCCGAGTCTTCCGAAGAGACACGGATACGGGAAGCAGCGATATACAGAATAATCTTTAAAAGATCCAACACGACGTATCCCATGGCTCCGACCCCATAGGGCGTCGTGCGGAAGGCCATCCATATCGAAGACCACTCCTCGCGTCCGCTCGGTCAGTGATCTTCGGCCAAATTCATTTGCCTCAGTAGACGAAGGGATCCAAGGACAACAGATTTCTGCATCTTCATCACCAGTTGTTCGGGTGTATTTTCACATGCTGGAATGTACCTCATTTCCCTTAATATGTTATTCTTCATGCCTCCCAAAACGCCAATTATCAGGACAACCAATCGCACGGTATACTCCGGATAGAGCCTCCGAAGTTCGCCAAGAAGATCTTGATATTTGGCTCGTTTCTCCCGTTCTTTTATATCGATGTTAGTTTCCGCTGGGGCGGAAAACTCTATTACGTACATGGTGTGGTTTGTCTTATCAAGGAGAACGATGTCGGGTTTATTTGCTTGAATTTGATGCGTTGTTGGGAACGCGTAGTTCCAGTATATGCGACAGTTGTCATTTTCCACTACCGCCTCAATGTCTCCGGGAGCAAACGGCAGTATTGCTGTTTCATCGATGCCGTAGTAATGCCTCAGGTGATAGTAAAGTACCCGAAGAGCGTCATTATGCCGATGAATGTAGCTATTGACAGCATGCACTGGACAAGCTGACAATAGATGCATAAGGGTTTCGGGTTGCTGTCGACAGGCTCGACATGCGGTGTCAAGAACGTTGGAAAATTGGCTTCGGTACACCAATGTGTTTATCACCCCATCTTGGCATGCTAGTAAGAATCCTTCGGTCTCAGACTTAAGCTCGGCGGATTTCAAAAACCCAAACGTAAGCTTTCGAGATAGATCGAGTCTATTGATGTTTCTGTAAAAGACTCCGTGCTGCGGCTTATTGATGTGATCTTCTAAGAGCATCCGTTGTTCGGCTCTTTTAACTGCAGCTGTTACAGCACTAGACTCCTGTCTTATAAGTGATTGGTCGTCATTAGAATCTATTTCAAATCTGAGACCGAATTTCTCCGCGGCTCGCTCGGCTGCCTTGAACAAAAATGCTCCAACATTGGCCATCTCATGTTCTTTTACTAACTGCAGCAGTGGATCCGTGCTTTTGGCAACCTGACAAGCAAGACTCAAAACCAAACGATCATGCATACACTCCAAGCTTAAAAGGCCGCGACCTCCCTGATGGCGTGAGAGGTAAATGCGGGAGACTGATGAGCGGGGATGGATGCTGCGGTGAAGATGCATCATTTTTCGTGTGCTAACGTCCAGTTCGCGCAACTCTTCTCGCGTCCACTTAACTACTCCAAACGAATAAAGCAATACAGGAACTGCCAGCATGTTAGTTGCAGCAACCTTATTCAATCCTGATAGTTCGGATTTCCATATTTTCCTTAAGCGTTGCCTGTAATTGCTTCTCAGCTCGGTCTTTACAGCTTTAACATCCTGAGTACGATTTTGGTCGATACCTAAATATCGATACGTTTCGTTATTTCTAAGCGGACGGAGAATCGCGCTGTCAGCAAGTTGTCAAGGAAAGATTCACGCTAAATTGGCGGCATCTTTTCTGGATCTAAGTGCTATATGAGCGAAGATTCCTATAAGCTGATGGTATCCTGTTTGGTGGTGAACACGAGGTATTTCTCAAATGGCGGGAAATAGATGGTCGTGCCATGGGAACTGTCAGTAGTGAAAGTGAAGGTTACACAGACGTAACACCAGTAGCAGATCTTGGTTTGACAGCCGACTAATTTATGCATTGCATCGATGGTTGAATTGTTTTGTGTTTTCTTTTGGAATTTCTGGAGCTACTGAGCTCGATTCTCGAGATTTCCTGCCGACAGAAGCCCTGGAAGCCCGGATAGGCGGAGAGTGGTGAGATTGGACCTGAAGGGACCAAAACCAAGGAAAAAATAGAGAATAGATAAAACCGTTTTATAATAAAGAATTATTGCACAGTGAGATAAAGGGTCAGGCACTGATAATACCGGCCTTGTTTTGGACATCTCGAGCTTGCGCAGATGCATTTGGTAGGCTAAGGACTCCCTTAATACGGATAGTGCCTGAGCTTTATTTATGTCGAGTTTTAGGTCGTGCCTTATTGCGGCCTTATTTCAACTTCGGGACTGTCCGTCTAACCGAGCGGCTGCCGATCTCAAAATCGTAAAGTTTTTAGAAGTAAAAATACTTAAAATCTTGTTTTACAGCGGATTTCTGTAATTGTGATATAAAAATCATACAACACAAAACAATAAAAAAACAACTACTAAATTTTTTTCCGCTTTTTTTTTTGGGTTAATGGTACTGTCAACATGATTTGCAACAAGCACTATTTAAATAGGGCCGATATTAACAATTTCCGAGCTTAATTAGGCAACTTGCAATAATTCTCTAATAAAAACACAATTTTTCTCCAACAGTACTCAAACCACTTTTACTCTTCATTTCTAGAGCATATTTTTACAAGTTTAACACCTTGTAACTTGAGAACGAGGAATCTGCGGTCCCATGTTTAAATATATTTTTTTAAGATTTTCAATAGTAGAATCTGCCCTTAGATTTCTTTTCTTAACAATATTCTGTAACACCCTGTATATAATATATTATTCAAATAATAATATAATATTCAAATAATAATATAATTAACGTAAAAGAAACACGAAGAACGCAATGTTTATCATTACAGTGCAAAATCTCTCCCAAAATTTTATTAGAGCATCCAACGGTATTAAGCCTCATTTTGAAAATTTGATTTCAAGACGCGTACAATAATAGAAAAGATTAATGGACATAGTCATTCATGAATGTAACACATTAAAATCAATGCATTGAATATTAAGCAAAAATTTTAACTCATTAATTTGATTTTAGGCATATATTTTAATAATAGTTATGGTACAGCAATGCAGTTCTACTTACTGCATTTTACAAAGCGGCCTACTGTGCTTTAATTCACAGAAGAAATATAGTCTGACTGCATTTTCAGGCGGCTTACTGTGCTTTTAATTCACAGAAAACATAGTCGACTGCATTTACAAAGCGGCCTACTGTACTTTTAATTCACAAAGAAATATAGTTGACTGCATTTTCAGCGGCTTACTGTGCTTTTAATTCACAGAAAACATAGTCGACTGCATTTACAAAGCGGCCTACTGTACTTTTAATTCACAGAGAAATATAGTTGACTGCATTTTCAGGGGCTTACTGTGCTTTTAATTCACAGAAAAACATAGTCGACTGCATTTACAAAGCGGCCTACTGTACTTTTAATTCACAAAGAAATATAGTTGACTGCATTTTCAGGCGGCTTACTGTGCTTTTAATTCACAGAAAAACATAGTCGACTGCATTTACAAAGCGGCCTACTGTACTTTTAATTCACAAAGAAATATAGTTGACTGCATTTTCAGGGGCTTACTGTGCTTTTAATTCACAGAAAAACATAGTCGACTGCATTTACAAAGCGGCCTACTGTACTTTTAATTCACAAAGAAATATAGTTGACTGCATTTTCAAGCGGCTTACTGTGCTTTTAATTCACAGAAAAACATAGTCGACTGCATTTACAAAGCGGCCTACTGTACTTTTAATTCACAAAGAAATATAGTTGACTGCATTTTCAGCGGCTTACTGTGCTTTTAATTCACAGAAAAACATAGTCGACTGCATTTACAAAGCGGCCTACTGTACTTTTAATTCACAAAGAAATATAGTTGACTGCATTTTCAGGCGGCTTACTGTGCTTTTAATTCACAGAAAACATAGTCGACTGCATTTACAAAGCGGCCTACTGTACTTTTAATTCACAAAGAAATATAGTTGACTGCATTTTCAGGGGCTTACTGTGCTTTTAATTCACAGAAAAACATAGTCGACTGCATTTACAAAGCGGCCTACTGTACTTTTAATTCACAAAGAAATATAGTTGACTGCATTTTCAGGGGCTTACTGTGCTTTTAATTCACAGAAAACATAGTCGACTGCATTTACAAAGCGGCCTACTGTACTTTTAATTCACAGAAGAAACATAGTTGACTGCATTTTCAAAGCGGCTTACTGTGCTTTTAATTCACAGAAAAACATAGTCGACTGCATTTACAAAGCGGCCTACTGTACTTTTAATTTACAAAGAAATATAGTTGACTGCATTTTCAGCGGCTTACTGTGCTTTTAATTCACAGAAAACATTGTCGACTGCATTTACAAAGCGGCCTACTGTACTTTCAGATTAGGCTTACTGTGCTTTTAATTCACAGAAAAACATAGTCGACTGCATTTACAAAGCGGCCTACTGTACTTTTAATTCACAAAGAAATATAGTTGACTGCATTTTCAGGGGCTTACTGTGCTTTTAATTCACAGAAAAGCATAGTCGACTGCATTTACAAAGCGGCCTACTGTACTTTTAATTTACAAAGAAATATAGTTGACTGCATTTTCAGGGGCTTACTGTGCTTTTAATTCACAGAAAAACATAGTCGACTGCATTTACAAAGCGGCCTACTGTACTTTTAATTCACAAAGAAATATAGTTGACTGCATTTTCAGCGGCTTACTGTGCTTTTAATTCACAGAAAAACATAGTCGACTGCATTTACAAAGCGGCCTACTGTACTTTTAATTCACAAAGAAATATAGTTGACTGCATTTTCAAGGCTACTGTGCTTTTAATTCACAGAAAACATAGTCGACTGCATTTACAAAGCGGCCTACTGTACTTTTTAATTTACAAAGAAATATAGTTGACTGCATTTTCAGGGGCTTACTGTGCTTTTAATTCACAGAAAAACATAGTCGACTGCATTTACAAAGCGGCCTACTGTACTTTTTAATTTACAAAGAAATATAGTTGACTGCATTTTCAGGCGGCTTACTGTGCTTTTAATTCACAGAAAAACATAGTCGACTGCATTTACAAAGCGGCCTACTGTACTTTT
The DNA here is from genome assembly GCA_014170235.1 of Listronotus bonariensis. NCBI lineage: Eukaryota > Metazoa > Arthropoda > Insecta > Coleoptera > Curculionidae > Listronotus > Listronotus bonariensis. The sequence goes on from JACEGR010000587.1 coordinate 213,371, forward strand.
AATTCACAAAGAAATATAGTTGACTGCATTTTCAGCGGCTTACTGTGCTTTTAATTCACAGAAAAACATAGTCGACTGCATTTACAAAGCGGCCTACTGTACTTTTAATTCACAAAGAAATATAGTTGACTGCATTTTCAGGGGCTTACTGTGCTTTAATTCACAGAAAAACATAGTCGACTGCATTTACAAAGCGGCCTACTGTACTTTTAATTCACAAAGAAATATAGTTGACTGCATTTTCAGCGGCTTACTGTGCTTTTAATTCACAGAAAAACATAGTCGACTGCATTTACAAAGCGGCCTACTGTACTTTTAATTCACAAAGAAATATAGTTGACTGCATTTTCAGCGGCTTACTGTGCTTTTAATTCACAGAAAAACATAGTCGACTGCATTTACAAAGCGGCCTACTGTACTTTTTAATTTACAAAGAAATATAGTTGACTGCATTTTCAGGGGCTTACTGTGCTTTAATTCACAGAAAAACATAGTCGACTGCATTTACAAAGCGGCCTACTGTACTTTTAATTTACAAAGAAATATAGTTGACTGCATTTTCAGGCGGCTTACTGTGCTTTTAATTCACAGAAAAACATAGTCGACTGCATTTACAAAGCGGCCTACTGTACTTTTAATTTACAAAGAAATATAGTTGACTGCATTTTCAGGGGCTTACTGTGCTTTTAATTCACAGAAAAACATAGTCGACTGCATTTACAAAGCGGCCTACTGTACTTTTAATTTACAAAGAAATATAGTTGACTGCATTTTCAGGGGCTTACTGTGCTTTTAATTCACAGAAAAACATAGTCGACTGCATTTACAAAGCGGCCTACTGTACTTTTAATTTACAAAGAAATATAGTTGACTGCATTTTCAGGGGCTTACTGTGCTTTTAATTCACAGAAAAACATAGTCGACTGCATTTACAAAGCGGCCTACTGTACTTTTAATTCACAAAGAAATATAGTTGACTGCATTTTCAGCGGCTTACTGTGCTTTTAATTCACAGAAAAACATAGTCGACTGCATTTACAAAGCGGCCTACTGTACTTTTAATTCACAAAGAAATATAGTTGACTGCATTTTCAGCGGCTTACTGTGCTTTTAATTCACAGAAAAACATAGTCGACTGCATTTACAAAGCGGCCTACTGTACTTTTTAATTTACAAAGAAATATAGTTGACTGCATTTTCAGGGCTTACTGTGCTTTTAATTCACAGAAAACATAGTCGACTGCATTTACAAAGCGGCCTACTGTACTTTTAATTTACAAAGAAATATAGTTGACTGCATTTTCAGGCGGCTTACTGTGCTTTTAATTCACAGAAAAACATAGTCGACTGCATTTACAAAGCGGCCTACTGTACTTTTAATTTACAAAGAAATATAGTTGACTGCATTTTCAGAGGGCTTACTGTGCTTTTAATTCACAGAAAAACATAGTCGACTGCATTTACAAAGCGGCCTACTGTACTTTTAATTCACAAAGAAATATAGTTGACTGCATTTTCAGGGGCTTACTGTGCTTTTAATTCACAGAAAAACATAGTCGACTGCATTTACAAAGCGGCCTACTGTACTTTAATTACAAAGAAACATAGTGACTGCATTTTCAGGGGCTTACTGTGCTTTTAATTCACAGAAAAACATAGTCGACTGCATTTACAAAGCGGCCTACTGTACTTTTAATTCACAAAGAAATATAGTTGACTGCATTTTCAGGCGGCTTACTGTGCTTTTAATTCACAGAAAAACATAGTCGACTGCATTTACAAAGCGGCCTACTGTACTTTTAATTCACAAAGAAATATAGTTGACTGCATTTTCAGGGGCTTACTGTGCTTTTAATTCACAGAAAACATAGTCGACTGCATTTACAAAGCGGCCTACTGTACTTTTAATTTACAAAGAAATATAGTTGACTGCATTTTCAGCGGCTTACTGTGCTTTTAATTCACAGAAAAACATAGTCGACTGCATTTACAAAGCGGCCTACTGTACTTTTAATTCACAAAGAAATATAGTTGACTGCATTTTCAGCGGCTTACTGTGCTTTTAATTCACAGAAAAACATAGTCGACTGCATTTACAAAGCGGCCTACTGTACTTTTAATTTACAAAGAAATATAGTTGACTGCATTTTCAGGGGCTTACTGTGCTTTTAATTCACAGAAAAACATAGTCGACTGCATTTACAAAGCGGCCTACTGTACTTTTAATTTACAAAGAAATATAGTTGACTGCATTTTCAGGGGCTTACTGTGCTTTTAATTCACAGAAAAACATAGTCGACTGCATTTACAAAGCGGCCTACTGTACTTTTAATTCACAAAGAAATATAGTTGACTGCATTTTCAGGGGCTTACTGTGCTTTTAATTCACAGAAAAACATAGTCGACTGCATTTACAAAGCGGCCTACTGTACTTTTAATTCACAAAGAAATATAGTTGACTGCATTTTCAGCGGCTTACTGTGCTTTTAATTCACAGAAAAACATAGTCGACTGCATTTACAAAGCGGCCTACTGTACTTTTAATTTACAAAGAAATATAGTTGACTGCATTTTCAGGGGCTTACTGTGCTTTTAATTCACAGAAAACATAGTCGACTGCATTTACAAAGCGGCCTACTGTACTTTTAATTCACAAAGAAATATAGTTGACTGCATTTTCAGGGGCTTACTGTGCTTTTAATTCACAGAAAAACATAGTCGACTGCATTTACAAAGCGGCCTACTGTACTTTTAATTTACAAAGAAATATAGTTGACTGCATTTTCAGCGGCTTACTGTGCTTTTAATTCACAGAAAAACATAGTCGACTGCATTTACAAAGCGGCCTACTGTACTTTTAATTCACAAAGAAATATAGTTGACTGCATTTTCAGGCGGCTTACTGTGCTTTTAATTCACAGAAAAACATAGTCGACTGCATTTACAAAGCGGCCTACTGTACTTTTAATTCACAAAGAAATATAGTTGACTGCATTTTCAGCGGCTTACTGTGCTTTTAATTCACAGAAAAACATAGTCGACTGCATTTACAAAGCGGCCTACTGTACTTTTAATTCACAAAGAAATATAGTTGACTGCATTTTCAGCGGCTTACTGTGCTTTTAATTCACAGAAAAACATAGTCGACTGCATTTACAAAGCGGCCTACTGTACTTTTAATTTACAAAGAAATATAGTTGACTGCATTTTCAGGGGCTTACTGTGCTTTTAATTCACAGAAAAACATAGTCGACTGCATTTACAAAGCGGCCTACTGTACTTTTAATTTACAAAGAAATATAGTTGACTGCATTTTCAGGGGCTTACTGTGCTTTTAATTCACAGAAAAACATAGTCGACTGCATTTACAAAGCGGCCTACTGTACTTTTAATTCACAAAGAAATATAGTTGACTGCATTTTCAGGGGCTTACTGTGCTTTTAATTCACAGAAAAACATAGTCGACTGCATTTACAAAGCGGCCTACTGTACTTTTAATTTACAAAGAAATATAGTTGACTGCATTTTCAGCGGCTTACTGTGCTTTTAATTCACAGAAAACATAGTCGACTGCATTTACAAAGCGGCCTACTGTACTTTTAATTCACAAAGAAATATAGTTGACTGCATTTTCAGCGGCTTACTGTGCTTTTAATTCACAGAAAAACATAGTCGACTGCATTTACAAAGCGGCCTACTGTACTTTTAATTCACAAAGAAATATAGTTGACTGCATTTTCAGCGGCTTACTGTGCTTTTAATTCACAGAAAAACATAGTCGACTGCATTTACAAAGCGGCCTACTGTACTTTTAATTCACAAAGAAATATAGTTGACTGCATTTTCAGCGGCTTACTGTGCTTTTAATTCACAGAAAAACATAGTCGACTGCATTTACAAAGCGGCCTACTGTACTTTTAATTCACAAAGAAATATAGTTGACTGCATTTTCAGCGGCTTACTGTGCTTTTAATTCACAGAAAAACATAGTCGACTGCATTTACAAAGCGGCCTACTGTACTTTTAATTCACAAAGAAATATAGTTGACTGCATTTTCAGGGGCTTACTGTGCTTTTAATTCACAGAAAAACATAGTCGACTGCATTTACAAAGCGGCCTACTGTACTTTTAATTCACAAAGAAATATAGTTGACTGCATTTTCAGGGGCTTACTGTGCTTTTAATTCACAGAAAAACATAGTCGACTGCATTTACAAAGCGGCCTACTGTACTTTTAATTCACAAAGAAATATAGTTGACTGCATTTTCAGGGGCTTACTGTGCTTTTAATTCACAGAAAAACATAGTCGACTGCATTTACAAAGCGGCCTACTGTACTTTTAATTCACAAAGAAATATAGTTGACTGCATTTTCAGGGGCTTACTGTGCTTTTAATTCACAGAAAAACATAGTCGACTGCATTTACAAAGCGGCCTACTGTACTTTTAATTCACAAAGAAATATAGTTGACTGCATTTTCAGGGGCTTACTGTGCTTTTAATTCACAGAAAAACATAGTCGACTGCATTTACAAAGCGGCCTACTGTACTTTTAATTCACAAAGAAATATAGTTGACTGCATTTTCAGGGGCTTACTGTGCTTTTAATTCACAGAAAAACATAGTCGACTGCATTTACAAAGCGGCCTACTGTACTTTTAATTTACAAAGAAATATAGTTGACTGCATTTTCAGGGGCTTACTGTGCTTTTAATTCACAGAAAAACATAGTCGACTGCATTTACAAAGCGGCCTACTGTACTTTTAATTCACAAAGAAATATAGTTGACTGCATTTTCAGGGGCTTACTGTGCTTTTAATTCACAGAAAAACATAGTCGACTGCATTTACAAAGCGGCCTACTGTACTTTTAATTCACAAAGAAATATAGTTGACTGCATTTTCAGGGGCTTACTGTGCTTTTAATTCACAGAAAAACATAGTCGACTGCATTTACAAAGCGGCCTACTGTACTTTTAATTCACAAAGAAATATAGTTGACTGCATTTTCAGCGGCTTACTGTGCTTTTAATTCACAGAAAAACATAGTCGACTGCATTTACAAAGCGGCCTACTGTACTTTTAATTTACAAAGAAATATAGTTGACTGCATTTTCAAAGCGGCTTACTGTGCTTTTAATTCACAGAAAAACATAGTCGACTGCATTTACAAAGCGGCCTACTGTACTTTTAATTTACAAAGAAATATAGTTGACTGCATTTTCAGGGGCTTACTGTGCTTTTAATTCACAGAAAAACATAGTCGACTGCATTTACAAAGCGGCCTACTGTACTTTTAATTCACAAAGAAATATAGTTGACTGCATTTTCAGGAAAAGACATAGTCGACTGCATTTACAAAGCGGCCTACTGTACTTTTAATTCACAAAGAAATATAGTTGACTGCATTTTCAGGGGCTTACTGTGCTTTTAATTCACAGAAAAACATAGTCGACTGCATTTACAAAGCGGCCTACTGTACTTTTAATTCACAAAGAAATATAGTTGACTGCATTTTCAGCGGCTTACTGTGCTTTTAATTCACAGAAAAACATAGTCGACTGCATTTACAAAGCGGCCTACTGTACTTTTAATTCACAAAGAAATATAGTTGACTGCATTTTCAGGGGCTTACTGTGCTTTTAATTCACAGAAAAACATAGTCGACTGCATTTACAAAGCGGCCTACTGTACTTTTAATTTACAAAGAAATATAGTTGACTGCATTTTCAGGGGCTTACTGTGCTTTTAATTCACAGAAAAACATAGTCGACTGCATTTACAAAGCGGCCTACTGTACTTTTAATTCACAAAGAAATATAGTTGACTGCATTTTCAGCGGCTTACTGTGCTTTTAATTCACAGAAAAACATAGTCGACTGCATTTACAAAGCGGCCTACTGTACTTTTAATTCACAAAGAAATATAGTTGACTGCATTTTCAGGGGCTTACTGTGCTTTTAATTCACAGAAAAACATAGTCGACTGCATTTACAAAGCGGCCTACTGTACTTTTAATTCACAAAGAAATATAGTTGACTGCATTTTCAGCGGCTTACTGTGCTTTTAATTCACAGAAAAACATAGTCGACTGCATTTACAAAGCGGCCTACTGTACTTTTAATTCACAAAGAAATATAGTTGACTGCATTTTCAGCGGCTTACTGTGCTTTTAATTCACAGAAAAACATAGTCGACTGCATTTACAAAGCGGCCTACTGTACTTTTAATTCACAAAGAAATATAGTTGACTGCATTTTCAGCGGCTTACTGTGCTTTTAATTCACAGAAAAACATAGTCGACTGCATTTACAAAGCGGCCTACTGTACTTTTAATTTACAAAGAAATATAGTTGACTGCATTTTCAGCGGCTTACTGTGCTTTTAATTCACAGAAAAACATAGTCGACTGCATTTACAAAGCGGCCTACTGTACTTTTAATTTACAAAGAAATATAGTTGACTGCATTTTCAGGGGCTTACTGTGCTTTTAATTCACAGAAAAACATAGTCGACTGCATTTACAAAGCGGCCTACTGTACTTTTAATTCACAAAGAAATATAGTTGACTGCATTTTCAGGGGCTTACTGTGCTTTTAATTCACAGAAAAACATAGTCGACTGCATTTACAAAGCGGCCTACTGTACTTTTAATTTACAAAGAAATATAGTTGACTGCATTTTCAGGGGCTTACTGTGCTTTTAATTCACAGAAAAACATAGTCGACTGCATTTACAAAGCGGCCTACTGTACTTTTAATTTACAAAGAAATATAGTTGACTGCATTTTCAGGGGCTTACTGTGCTTTTAATTCACAGAAAAACATAGTCGACTGCATTTACAAAGCGGCCTACTGTACTTTTAATTCACAAAGAAATATAGTTGACTGCATTTTCAGGGGCTTACTGTGCTTTTAATTCACAGAAAAACATAGTCGACTGCATTTACAAAGCGGCCTACTGTACTTTTAATTCACAAAGAAATATAGTTGACTGCATTTTCAGCGGCTTACTGTGCTTTTAATTCACAGAAAAACATAGTCGACTGCATTTACAAAGCGGCCTACTGTACTTTTAATTCACAAAGAAATATAGTTGACTGCATTTTCAGGGGCTTACTGTGCTTTTAATTCACAGAAAAACATAGTCGACTGCATTTACAAAGCGGCCTACTGTACTTTTAATTTACAAAGAAATATAGTTGACTGCATTTTCAGGGGCTTACTGTGCTTTTAATTCACAGAAAAACATAGTCGACTGCATTTACAAAGCGGCCTACTGTACTTTTAATTCACAAAGAAATATAGTTGACTGCATTTTCAGCGGCTTACTGTGCTTTTAATTCACAGAAAAACATAGTCGACTGCATTTACAAAGCGGCCTACTGTACTTTTAATTCACAAAGAAATATAGTTGACTGCATTTTCAGGCGGCTTACTGTGCTTTTAATTCACAGAAAAACATAGTCGACTGCATTTACAAAGCGGCCTACTGTACTTTTAATTCACAAAGAAATATAGTTGACTGCATTTTCAGCGGCTTACTGTGCTTTTAATTCACAGAAAAACATAGTCGACTGCATTTACAAAGCGGCCTACTGTACTTTTAATTCACAAAGAAATATAGTTGACTGCATTTTCAGGGGCTTACTGTGCTTTTAATTCACAGAAAAACATAGTCGACTGCATTTACAAAGCGGCCTACTGTACTTTTAATTCACAAAGAAATATAGTTGACTGCATTTTCAGCGGCTTACTGTGCTTTTAATTCACAGAAAAACATAGTCGACTGCATTTACAAAGCGGCCTACTGTACTTTTAATTCACAAAGAAATATAGTTGACTGCATTTTCAGGGGCTTACTGTGCTTTTAATTCACAGAAAAACATAGTCGACTGCATTTACAAAGCGGCCTACTGTACTTTTAATTCACAAAGAAATATAGTTGACTGCATTTTCAGGGGCTTACTGTGCTTTTAATTCACAGAAAAACATAGTCGACTGCATTTACAAAGCGGCCTACTGTACTTTTAATTTACAAAGAAATATAGTTGACTGCATTTTCAGCGGCTTACTGTGCTTTTAATTCACAGAAAAACATAGTCGACTGCATTTACAAAGCGGCCTACTGTACTTTTAATTTACAAAGAAATATAGTTGACTGCATTTTCAGGGGCTTACTGTGCTTTTAATTCACAGAAAAACATAGTCGACTGCATTTACAAAGCGGCCTACTGTACTTTTAATTTACAAAGAAATATAGTTGACTGCATTTTCAGCGGCTTACTGTGCTTTTAATTCACAGAAAAACATAGTCGACTGCATTTACAAAGCGGCCTACTGTACTTTTAATTCACAAAGAAATATAGTTGACTGCATTTTCAGGGGCTTACTGTGCTTTTAATTCACAGAAAAACATAGTCGACTGCATTTACAAAGCGGCCTACTGTACTTTTAATTTACAAAGAAATATAGTTGACTGCATTTTCAGGGGCTTACTGTGCTTTTAATTCACAGAAAAACATAGTCGACTGCATTTACAAAGCGGCCTACTGTACTTTTAATTTACAAAGAAATATAGTTGACTGCATTTTCAGGGGCTTACTGTGCTTTTAATTCACAGAAAAACATAGTCGACTGCATTTACAAAGCGGCCTACTGTACTTTTAATTCACAGAAGAAATATAGTTGACTGCATTTTCAGGGGCTTACTGTGCTTTTAATTCAGCAGAAAAACATAGTCGACTGCATTTACAAAGCGGCCTACTGTACTTTTAATTCACAAAGAAATATAGTTGACTGCATTTTCAGCGGCTTACTGTGCTTTTAATTCACAGAAAAACATAGTCGACTGCATTTACAAAGCGGCCTACTGTACTTTTAATTTACAAAGAAATATAGTTGACTGCATTTTCAGGCGGCTTACTGTGCTTTTTAATTCAACAGAAAAACATAGTCGACTGCATTTACAAAGCGGCCTACTGTACTTTTAATTCACAAAGAAATATAGTTGACTGCATTTTCAGCGGCTTACTGTGCTTTTAATTCACAGAAAAACATAGTCGACTGCATTTACAAAGCGGCCTACTGTACTTTTAATTTACAAAGAAATATAGTTGACTGCATTTTCAAGGGGCTTACTGTAGCTTTTAATTCACAGAAAAACATAGTCGACTGCATTTACAAAGCGGCCTACTGTACTTTTAATTCACAAAGAAATATAGTTGACTGCATTTTCAGGCGGCTTACTGTGCTTTTAATTCACAGAAAAACATAGTCGACTGCATTTACAAAGCGGCCTACTGTACTTTTAATTTACAAAGAAATATAGTTGACTGCATTTTCAGAGCGGCCTACTGTGCTTTTAATTCACAGAAAACATAGTCGACTGCATTTACAAAGCGGCCTACTGTACTTTAATTCACAAAGAAATATAGTTGACTGCATTTTCAGCGGCTTACTGTGCTTTTAATTCACAGAAAAACATAGTCGACTGCATTTACAAAGCGGCCTACTGTACTTTAATTCACAAAGAAATATAGTTGACTGCATTTTCAGCGGCTTACTGTGCTTTTAATTCACAGAAAAACATAGTCGACTGCATTTACAAAGCGGCCTACTGTACTTTTAATTCACAAAGAAATATAGTTGACTGCATTTTCAGCGGCTTACTGTGCTTTTAATTCACAGAAAAACATAGTCGACTGCATTTACAAAGCGGCCTACTGTACTCTTTAATTCACAAAGAAATATAGTTGACTGCATTTTCAGGGGCTTACTGTGCTTTTAATTCACAGAAAAACATAGTCGACTGCATTTATCAAGCGGCTCTACTGTACTTTGAATCTTCACAGAAAACATAGTGATCGCACTCAGCGGCTACCGTGCTTTAAATTCACAAAAACATGTCGTGACCGTATTTACAAAGTGGCCTACCGTACTTTGGGAATTCAATCAAAGAAAATATAGTTGACTGCATTTTCAGCGGCTTACTGTGCTTTTAATTCACAGAAAACATAGTCGACTGCATTTACAAAGCGGCCTACTGTACTTTTTTAATTCACAAAGAAATATAGTTGACCGCAGCATTCAGGGGCTTACTGTGCTTTTAATTCACAGAAAAACATAGTCGACTGCATTTACAAAGCGGCCTACTGTACTTTAAATTCACAGAAGAAACATGGCTGATCGCATCTTTTCAGAGCGGCCTCCTGTGCTTTTAATTCACAGAAGAAACATAGTCGACTGCATTTTCAGGGCTTACTGTGCTTTTAATTCACAGAAAACATAGTCGATCTGCATTTCACAAAGCGGCCCACTGTACTTTTAATCTTACAAAGAAATATAGTTGACCGCATTTTCAGGGGCTTACTGTGCTTTTAATTCACAGAAAACATAGTCGACTGCATTTACAAAGCGGCCTACTGTACTTTTCAACGACATATGGACCAAGGTTAGTTTATATTTTGAAGGTTGCGACATATCCTCAACTTTTAGGCGGTTCGAGGTCGGTGACGCAAGGAAGGGCATTTCTCGGAGAAAAGTTGGCAAGACTGGGTAAAAATCAAAGCTGAAGAGCAATCCAGTGGCGTCTAGAATTTGCGCATTTGCATTTTGCATTGTTTTGAAGTAGTATTTGTTGAAAGATGTAATTCCAAATGTTTTTTTATTTAAAGAGTAAAAGAACAACTACAACTTCTAATAACAATTAAAAACTGTTGTGTAAACGGAGGTTGTTCTACTAATACAAGCAAACTGTACCTATCTCCGTCGCTACTGAACAACAGGGCCGAAAATTGGCGGAATAGTGACGATCATAACACGTCAAAGCAATATGGCCGAATGTCGTGTCCTTGTATACATCACAATTTTGGGCGTTCAAGCCAATTGCAAGCTCCGCGGCCTGATGATTACGGTGACAACTTTGACGTAAATACATTGTTTAAACGTGCAACATAACCGGTCAGGCGCTATCAGCGTTTTAAAAGCCGGCTGTTCATAGAGAGTGGTTTTTGCTTGCGGATGATAATTCAGCGTTGTGATTGGCGGGAAAAGCATTTTAAATTTGCACTGGCCAATCACAACGCTGGATTATCATCCGCGAGCGGAAAACCAGCTCCTCGTGGACAGCCAGCTTTAGAATCTTTGGTTTTCGCCCTAAAATTTTGCTCAGTGAAGACGCGACTTTGATATGGACCAGGTTTGTTTACGATTTTGTGCCCGTTTGTCATCACAATACATCACAGTAAAAGCGCTAAAATGCGGTTTGCCGAATTTAATTTTTCCGACTCTAAACTTACTATACCACAAGTAATTGTTGGTTCAAGCTTATATTGGAAGGATTTCGTATTATAACTTTATGAATAAACAATTAATATATTTTTACAAATGAAACATGAATGAACGCTTACTCGACGCTTGCGAGTGACGCCCTCTCATTTGACAATATGGCCAGTGGCGTAGCTAGAGGTATCGGGGTCCATACTATCTCAGTAAATTAATGTTTCTTTGTTAAAAAAATATTGAGAGCAAAAAAGGTCCTTACCTCCAAACGGGACCCTTTCCAATATATTATATAGTTTGTGTGGTCAGGGTCCCCATTTTGACTTTTCTCTTAGTCGAATAAAGATGAAAACGAACAAAAAATACCTTCTTTTCTATACATACACCCTTTTGGGGGCCTCTTCTAACTGGGGGCCTGGCGGGCGAACCGTCCCACCTCGCTGCGCTATTAAATTTGGCAAGCCAAAAGTGATCAAATAAGGCGTTTTTTGGTGTTTTTTGATGATTAGAAAGTGAATATTGGTACTCATTTACGCACCTCACTTTTCACAGGTAAATAGAGACATTTTATTCAGGGACATCACTTGATGAGTTTGTAATGTCTTTAACAGCTTACAATCATCGAATATTTAAACTTGTTTAGGGCTGCCCAGCGATCCAGAGTGTAGAAATATATGAATTCGAGCTTTAGAATTAGAAAATAAAGTTTTACCCAAAAGCCTAAACATATGTGGGGAACATTTTAGAGACACAATTAGAAGTGATGGCCTTCGCCTCTTAAAGAAAGATGCAATTTCCAAAAAATTATAAGAATTGCAAGACCTTTTGCTTTTACATTGAACGCTATTTTGTACATTTTATGATAATATACTTTCTGTCAAGTGTCAGAGTATTATAAACTTTTGTGTTGTACACGTGTTTTTATATTGTTTTTAAATAGTGTTTTTTCTCCTAATTCATATTTGCAATTATAGCCCTTTGGTTCTCTACTCAACACTGTTTTATTCTAAAAATCTGATACACCGTTTTACACTTACAAGCGTTTGAAATTTGGCATAAATTTGCTATATTTAGAACGGTTCGGCCAATTTTTAAAAGCAAACTGGCGTTGAGCAGATAATCAAAAGAACTTTAAAACGAGGTGCCACATGACACCCTTTCCATTAGAAAGAAAAAGTTGATAACGCCCCCTTGGCACTAGGCCTCGTAACCATAAAAATTTTGATGTCAAAAAGTAGTTTAAGTGTACCTTTTTATCCGACTTCGATATCTTGTCCCGTTCAAAAATTAAGAGGAAGGGCGCAATTTTAAAATCCTCACTGTACATTAACTCTTTTACAAAGTCAAAGTCAAATTTATGGTTATTCTTACTTATTTCTTAAGTACACCCGAGTTGTAATCGAATTCGTGGAAGACTTTGTAGATGCCGTGTATACCTAATAACAAATGATATCAATAAAATCAATATCCTTAAGTAATATACAACAAAGTATAAGTAAATATCTAAATTGTAATAATATACAACGAGAAATAAAGATTATAACACAAAAGCCAAGTATCATAAAAATATATTATTCAAACAAATGTGCTTTATCTTTAGAGCTACAAAAATAACATAAATCAGGTTTCTTTATTTGTCTGAATTTTGTGTTATAATTTCTATGTAATTTTGTATAATTGAAATTTAAATATTTATATTAAAAAAGGTTTTTAATTTTTTACTATAAATAATAAAAATCATTACTTATAATATTAAAGGCTGCCAATGTTACGCCTCTGGTGCATACTATCGACCAAGGTCAAAAAGTAAGTCCGCCATTTTCATGTCTCGCTTTCTTCACCCCCTTTGATTGGATTGTTGGCTTAATGTTTATCGTAAAATTATGAATGAGTCGCTTGGTCCATATATGTCGTTGGTACTTTTAATTCACAGAAAAACATAGTCGACTGCATTTTTCCACTAACAAAAAAGTCTCTGTTTAAACCATCAAGGGCACTACTCAAACTCACAAATCGAGTTTTAACACACTTAATACGTATAAATATATACAAATTCACGGCTGTATTGAAACTTGAACAGTATTTTAAACTGTTTAAATAACCGAAATCCGTAGTCCGAGACGGAATCAAAGCTAGTTACCTGCCTAATACTTGCTTTTTTCGACTTTGTTTAGGTTTAGCAGCGCCCCCATCGGTAATTAAAATCGCCAATTTCTCCGGCACTGATGAACATGACCGAAAAATGGTCATTGTGACGTCAACACACGTCAAACCAATATGGCCGTATGTCGCGACCCTATCCGTGCTTTTTCTCGAACTCTAAAAAAGCTAATTTCTGCAAGGTAACCATATGTAACATTGTATGTTTTAGTTACAGTGTAACTAGTTTTTTTTGTGGACCTACTATCTTACTATGACGTAATAGTAACATTCTTCTTACAATAACTGGTAACTATCCCCAGGTGGATAGTTTCAGTTCGTCTATCTCTGTTCATCTTATTTATGTATGAAAAAGTCGTCCAAACTGCAAATTAACAGTGGTTTTTAGGATCAGTTTAAAAACGTAACTTTTTCCTGTTTTGTGTAGTTTTATTGAATCATGGATAAAATGACCGTTTTATTAAACGGTTTGAGGTCTGCCTCCCGGCTGAAACAGAATGGGTAAGTCTCTTAAAAACAGGTAAGTCTAAAATTGCTCTTGGGAAATAGGCCCTCAAATATTTTTCGACATTAGTGGCCCAAAATTATCCCTGTATTTTATTTTTTAGATGATACAGCTTTAATAGTAGTAGGGAAATGGCGCAGCTCGCAAAAGTTGTCAAAGCGTACTATGACGTCATGATACCAGGTAACCACAAGTCAAGATCGTTTAACTAGGTAAGGTTGCCTCATTACGTCACATGTACCGCACTGCTGGTTCCTTATTGGCGCCAACATAGCAAACAAGGATGTCTAGACGGATAATGCTATGAGGGCGAAAGAGCGCGATATAAAATTCAGCTAGAATAATCATTGTTAAATAATTTATTAAAATTAAACATTAAAGCAATTTTTTTGATCTGTTTTATTTATAATGGCAGCTAAACAACATTATTTTATGTTTTTTCATAATTTAAAGGAAATGGCCTTTTCATAACATTTTATTGTTAAAAATCATGCAAATAAAAATTAGGTCAAACAAAATGTTTATTATGTATTTTGGAGCGAATAAAAATAAAATGATGGTAAAATTAGCTACGTTAATTTCGACCGAAGGTGACCGCTTTGTGCATTTGTTTTCTACGTGGTTTTCTAGCTTTTTAGTTTCTTTTTTAAAGAAAAGAGTTTTTTAATAGACATAATTAAATGTATTCATTATCTAATAAGTGTGTGTTGTGTGATTAATTGGTGATGGCTAGTCGAGAAGGCAAGATATTCAAGTAGACTGTTAGGAGCTGTAAACATTTTGTTTAAAACTTTATTAAAAGTTTTAAAGACGTGTTAATAAAAAATATTATATATATTTAATAGTTTTTTGACATACCGATAGATGGAGTAATGGACAATAAACTACTACGTTTCTGCAATATCTTCGCTTTTTATCGTCTAAACCGTACCCATTAGACAAAAATAATTCGAGAGCGGTCTGCGGTAGGTGATCTCACTTAGCTTTGAAAGAAATATCTTCGGTTAGTGTAAAAATCTGCATCTCCAAGTTGGACAGTGTTCCGAGAGATGGTACTTTGCATTGCAAGGAATTTGTATGCAGTAAGAAGTTTTTCCCTATTTTAATTTTCAAATAAAATATCGCATCATTTTAGCTTTTAAAAAAAAGTATATGCGACAATTTTCGTCAATAAGACGTCAGCTTGCTCCTTGGGAGTATCTGCATTTGCCCACTTTCGTGTCTTTTTGTTATCTTTTTGCCAATAACTTATTAATGATGGATGCCATCATCTTAAACGCATTTTTTGGCCAATAACTTATTAATGACGGATGCCATCACTGCAACACGTGGCCTAATAACGGCCAATTGCCCACTTTCGCGTCTTTTTGATACCTTTTTGCCAATGCCTTGCCATTAAAGAGTGTTGGCAATGCCAGTAAATTAAATGTACAACGCCGGCAAAAAATGTTATATGGTTATTAATACTTTTTAAACTTGTCATTTGTCTGTCTTACAGTTCAAGGAAATTTTTAAATGTGGAGTGACGCTCACAGAAATGCTCTATTGGTTCATTGTGTTTTTACCTCCAGCAAGATATTCATCATATATTTTACGTATTTATGTAAAATATTAATGTATAAAATATTTTGTTAAAAAAATAAATCTTACATAAAGTGTTAATTTGTTTTTATTCATAAAAAAACAACGTAAATAATTTAAAAAATAATTTATTTAAAAAACCAATAAATTTACACAAATGTTGTTTCACTAATTTATATTTATAACACAGGTCACATGTAAAAATAAAACACAAAACAAATAAACAGCCACAACAATCACAAAACATCAGCCATTGGTGTATTCCTTTTATGCTCCAGAACCACCCAGAACGACACCATAAGTGTGTCAGAAAACGGTTCAGAACGGTTCTACAAGGTAAAAGGAATACACTAAATATTGAACATATTGAAAGTCAAAAGTTTTGACATTTATAACAGCCAATAGCAAGCCGAAAAAAAGACCTCTCATGCGCATGACGAGTATTCCCGCTGTGTTAAGTTAACCATCAAACCGGTTAAAGTTCGCATGATATTTGGTTGATAGTATTGATTCAGACACAAAAATGTTACGTAAAAAGTGCGTACTGAAACAAAAAAATTATAAATAAATCCATACTTTTAACCAAGCACGTGCTTTTTAACAACTGTAAGCAAGAATAAAATAAAACTTTGACGAGCTCTTTCGGTCGCTGAACACAATCACAAGTCGCAGGTGTGTGCCATTTTCTTTCTCTTCCCTTGTCCATTCTCTTTGAGAGAGTCTAGAGCTCGCCGCCTGTGGTCGTTCGTAATGAGCGGGTGAACGGCGCCGAGAGGCAGCCAACGCCATCCAGAGAAGAAGAAGAAGAAGGTTTAAGGTTATATAGTTTTCAAATATTTGTGGCCGGTGGCCGTTATTTTGTGGTGGCCGTTGAAAAAGCTTTTTTACTTTTTTCTCCCCATTAAAAACTGCTGGGTTTTTGTATATTTTTGAACCAACATATTTAAGGTAAGCACATTTACGAATCGAAGTAAAACAAAACAATTATGGTTAGTGGTTCCGCTTACTTAGTTTTTTAACCATTGTTATTAAGTAGATACACCTTTTTGATGAAATTAGTGGAGTACTATGTTTTTACTGTTGACTAAGAAGTCGCTTTATCGGTGTCTTAAAGGTTTCTTAATATTTTGTTACCTTGTTAACTGCTTTTGGACAAATATGGATCCGATAAGGCGACATCAGTATACTGTTATTCACTCTAGAATAAAGTATGATCTCCTATTCTGTTATGTACTGTAACTGTACTTTAAATACACCATTTTGATAAAATTAGTAAAGTATGTACTATGTTTTGACTGTTGACTAAGAAGTCGCTTTATCGGTGTCTTAAAGATATCTTAATATTGCTCCCATCCTTACCGATATTGGGAAAATATGGGTCTTGTAAAACAACATCAGTATACACGTTCATCCAAATAAAAAAGTAAAACAAATCATTCATGGAAAGGAGACGGTCTAACGGGAGAAGGAATTTCGGCATGTAAATATTTTGGATAGGATGACTAATCGTTCTTGCTTTGTTGATGCTTTGCTGGCATACATACCTTTTCATTTATTTATTTATTTATTCAAATTAATACTTGCAGAGTAAAACTCCAAATAGTTTAGGTGAACATGTGTAGCAGTGACATAAAATGTTCTTTCTAAAAACTACTGAGATTTTTAAAAATTTACTCATAAAAGATCTACTGCATTTTAATATTCGTTTTGCTACAACTTTAGGTATTCTCTAATGTATGGATTTTTTTACACCACCCCAATTTTACAACCATAACACTAAATTACTAGTATACAAACATGTACTACTTCAAAACGTAATGTGTAATTTTTGCCAATGCTTGGAAAGAAGATGTTCTAAAGTAAAAGGCAAGCATGACCTTCCTTTCAGGAAATGTTTACATGCAGCTGTTCTTAGCCTGCTAGTGTTCAACTCACAGAAACTTAATTGAACACATTGAGCTGGCATGATGTGTATAACAATAAAAGGGCTAAATAACTGTTCAATATTTTTTTGTGGTTTTTGTATCAACTTTAATATGATTAATATTAGTTTGGTTTCTACTGTTTCTACCTAGTAGGTACCCATAATTTTTTAAGAATGGGAGAACATAAAAAAAACTAAACGGAATAAATCCCATTTTTTACAAAATTTACTCTACTTTTTGTTTAATAAGTTAGTTTATTCTGGTCTAATGAAAGATTTTTTTACGTCCACCAAATATTTAAGATTTACACAAATATTTAATAAATGTCAGATAGAGAGGGAGAGATATTAGAATTTAACCATACATACTTTCATATGTTCAAATAATAATAATAATAAACAATCTTTATTTTATAATTATGTACAGTACATAAAAAGAAATAGCATCAAATTTAAAAAAGAATCTATAATTATAACATGGTAGTGGCTCCTATATAGAATTCTTCTAAATTATAAGGTTCTATGTCGATCAGCAAAATATAAACTTTTTTATTTTCTTAAATTTTCTATACTTTGCACTAGAGTAGGTAAAAAATTGTAGAGGCGAATACAATTATAATAGACACCTTTTTCAGTTAATGCTCTTATTGCTAATCTATGTCTTGTGTATATGTAATTTTGAGATCTTGTTGAATAAATTGTTTTCCGAGTTGTTTTCCTTCTCGCGTGTGAAAGAGCTCACTTTTCCGCACGCATTTTAGTTCTGAAAGTGTAACTTTTCTGCACTAGTGCGGAAAAGTACTTTTTCACACTACTTTTCCGCACTAGTGCGGAAAAGTACAAAAATTGTAAACCAATTTTTAGAGAGTTGCAATGAAGATTTTTCATTTACCAACATTAATAATAAGTACAAGTAGGATATTAGGTAGCATTGTATTAAAATAATAAAAAAAAATAATAAAATTTGGTTTTAATATTTTCCGTACGCTCGTAGAAAAAATAGCGTTCCTAACACGTGCCGAAAGTGCCTTTTCCGCACTTGACTGCAGTCGCGTGCGAAAAAGTGGCACTTTTTGCACTAGTTAGGAAATATACTATTGTGACTGAAATAACATGCATTCCTGGACATTCATTGCATAAACTGTTAATATTTTGTTTGCTCTGAACTTTCCCCTACATGTTTCCTTAACTTTAACCCCAAAACTTATACCATATCTTATATAAGATTCAAAATTTGCTTGATACAACATTATTCAAGTTTTAACCTCTAGATATTTACACAATACTCAAGAGCTGTAACATATTGAGTTCAACCTTTTTCCATACGTTCTACGTGTTCATCCCAAGAAAGTGCATTATCTAAAACAACACCAAGAAACTTGGTGCTGTAGTCCAAATCAAACTCCAGACCATTGATATTAATTTCATGTGGTTCTTTTCTTCTGCCGCGGCTTGGTTTGAATATCACAGTGCTGGTTGTACTTCCAATGTGTATAATAGGGAAGAAACAGGGTCTCAAAGTAAAAAAAAACATTTTAAATTTATTTTATTATGTTAAACTTGGTAATTAAGGGTTTTTTGACATGAACTATTCAGATTTAATGTAATTTTTATTTGTTAACTAAACTACTTTGAATTTCCCTTCTGATTAATTAGTTGTACAATATGTATATATACCCTTTCAGTAAAAAAAAGGATAATTATTTTAGGAAAATTATTATGGGGAAGTATTAGAATTTCTGGGGAATTATCAGACATTTAGGGAAAGTATACTTTCCCTGGAAAAATTTAGTTATTATTTTTTACAGTCGATGATTTCCCGGTTGGGAGAGATCATCAAAAAAACATAAGTTTGACAGGAAGGAAAGTGAGAAATATGCAAAAACTTTCCTCTTCTCATACCATTTACCTATACCAAGTCTTATTTTGGAAGTATGACTTGTCTAATATATTTGTTGACGGTAGGCTAAGATCCAAATTGAAAGCAAGCTGCACACATCTACTTACGGGATAAAAACTATTTTATATTAAATAAGTTATTTACACAAATGTATTGTTACAGAGTTGTCTAAAAATTATAGTCAAGGCTATATTTAAATTTGAAAAATCTTCTCAAAATTTTTGACAGGCCCTGTATAGCGGCAACCCCTATTTTTTAAATACTGCTGTACTAAGGGTAGTAAATAAAATATGTACACACACCTCCAAAATTCTTGGCCCCCCTGATATATTCTTAAACCCGTAACTATAGAACGACAAAAATTTGTACATAAATTGTCAATTAAATGTCAAATATTCTTATCAAGAAATAAATAAAAATTGATAGCAAAAGTCCGAAAATAAAGGGATATCTTTATAAGATAGCAGTTTTAAATTTTAATCGAAAGAATACACACAAACAATTTTTGTACAGAATACCGGGAAATCCGATTTCTTTGTTTATCAGAGGAAGAATAGTGGCTTTACACCAAGAAGATGTGTCAAAGCACCAAATTTCGGACCGTCTTAACATCCCCAAGTCCTCAGTCAGACGCATAATAACTTTGTTTAAAGAAACTGGTGGCGTTGACCGAATGCGAGGAACTGGTCGTCCTAGAGTAACCACACTTGAGAAGACCGTAATGAGACTGGTTATGTTCGTAGGAATAGGAGAATCACAGTATTATCCCTTCACTTTTTTACGTACATACCGGAGAAGAATTTTAATAAGTACAATTCAAAGGCGATTACATTCTAACAATTTAAGAGCCAGAAGACCCTTAAGAGTGCCTACGCTCGACATATTGCTGTCCAATTGCAATAGGGTCAGGAGCATAGCAATTGGCATTTACAACAATGGCGAAATGTCCTTTTCTCCGATAAGACAAGATTTGGCCTGGTAAGTGACAGCCGCAGAGAAAGGGTATGGTGGGGTCGAGGCGGACTGGAACGACTAATTTTTGCCAGATAAGTTGATCCGTACCAGAGGGGACAGTCATGTTTTGGGGCGGAATAATGTACGGGCGGCAAACTCCACTTTTTCTTATCGAGCGAACCATGACAGGTGCTATATACGCCGAAAACCTTATCGAACCTATCATTCAACCCTTGCGCAACGAATTTGGTGAAAATTTTATTTTTCAAGATGACAATGCCACGCCACATCGTACTCAAAGGGTACAAAACATGCTTCGAGAAGAAAATATCGATTGAACTGGCCTGGGAACTCGCCAGACATGAATCCGACTGAACATCTGTGGGGCCATATTGCTAGAGCAATAAAAGAAACAGAAAATCCTCCTGTAACCCTTCAGGAACTGGTTATAGCCGCCCAAGAGGAATGGGACAACATGGATCAAGGTTATATTGACAATCTTATTCGCAGTATGCCAAGACGTGTTGGTCAACTCATTAAGCAAAGGGTTGGCCATATTGATTATTAATGTTTTGTTATGTTGTATGCTTACATTTTTATATATAAAAAAAAATGTTTTTATTTTTTTTTATATTTTTTTACTTTTAATATTATTTTTTAAAATTAGCAGCAGAAAAAAATTAGCTAAAAACTGTTAGCAATAAAGCAATTTATTAAATGTACTACACTTTTACACTTTAATTACATTACATTTTTAAATAGCAGGAGGGGCCAAGAATTTTGGAGGTGTGTGTATGTTTGAATAATTCAGAATATCCCCAAGAATTGTAATGATTTTTTAGTCAACCCTGTGGCAATACCTTTGTTTAAATACTTTATTAATTCCAAAAATAGGGTAATTTTCTATAAAACTTGCGGCAACTCCGATTTTGACGAAATTTGGTATACGGTGGTTTTTGAGGCGCTGATCACGAATCTGAATTTTTTTTTGGCCAAAACGTTTTGTTCTCGAGATATCCATAATCCAAAGTTGAAATTTAAACTAATCCTATTTTTACTATATTCCTTCTTTTTGCACAAAATTTTTGATTTAATGCTAAAGTGGCATACAATATTCGCTTTTAACCTTTTCAAACCCCGTCTTCACTTTTAAAATGCTGCAACTATGTATAAACGGTGATGTCATAGTCTGCTGTGACTGAAAACGAGGTTTTAAAGTTGAAAATCAATTCCGTTGTGGCTAACGTTATTCTGAGACCGCGCAGTAACGCAAACATGATCCGTTATCGTTATTAACCATACTGGATCCTTTAATTACGGATGAATACCGAAGAGCTTATCGTTATCGTTATCGTTATTGTTAAACCTGCGTGGTTGCCGGATTGCAGAATTTTTTTATCAATTATTTAAGAGGTTAACATTTTATGCCGTATTAATTAAAAATATCATTGATACATAGGCCTCTAATTAAGCGAACAATCCATAGCAGTAAGAAAAATAAAATAGTTTAAAGAAATTAAACGGACTTGCATTTTTATAAGTGATGTTTTTAATTCAGCAATCTAATTTACATGCTACAATCTGGGCGCACTCTGCTTTTATCTTCTCACTACCAAACCCAACTTACTTTTTGTGTTTTGCTTATACTGTAATTGTTTACATCTACTTTGAAAACAAAATCAAGAGAACTATTTGCATATATTTAAATATCAATATATAACTTATGGAGAATAAAAGTAAGTACTGATTTTTCGTAAACTTTAAAATCGGTGAACCACAGGTAAAATAAGGTTATGTGCCGAAAGCGCAGACGCAAGATAAATTTATTCAGAAGAGGCTGCAAAATCTCTGTCTAAAACTGCTGCTGTAATCGCTATGCTTGATAACGATAACCATAAGGAGGCTCAAAAACGTCTGTTATTTTAAGAGGTGCAAATGTCTCTATTGTATGCTACTTTGGCTTTAAATCAAGAGTTGTATGCAAAACGAAGGGGGAATATAGTAAAAATAAGATCAGTTTAAATTTCCACTTTAATGATAAGTATCTTGAAAACGAAACGTTTTCATAAAACTTTGTCAGATTCGTAATCAGACTTAAAAAATCCCCGTAGGTATAACAAATTTCTAGAAAATTACCAAAAATAGTTTTATCCGGTCGGTTGCTTCCTATTCAGATATTAAACTAGCAATAATTTGTCTAATTTATCTCTTATCATTATTTATTGCTTTATTTACATTTTTAGACACATTTACAATGAGGAAGAAGTCTGATTCTCCCAAAAAAAGAAAACCCGGTCACGTTGACTGCGTCGTAAACAATATGAGATCAGAAATTTCCCCGAACCACATTTCGAGCTATTAAAAAAATTGCAGCAGTCCACTGAACTTTTGATTCCTAAACTCCCCTTTTTCGCGATTAGTCCGCGAAATTCTACAAGCGCATACAAAAAAGATTTCAAGGTCGAGAGGAGGGCTTTGGAAGCTCTTCAGGAAACAGCAGAATCATACCTGGTAATTCTGTTCAATGATGCAAACAGATGCGCCGGCCATGCCAAAAAGTCACACTCATGGCCAAAGATATAAGGTTGGTTCTGGATTTAAGGGTCACACTGATCCAGGTTTTCATAGTATGTAAATTTTACAAATTATGTTTTTGTTTTATACTATCGTTTTTACAGTTTTAAATATTTAGCAAGTATTTTTCACTGATATATCCGATCATAAAAGCAGAATGTTGACAACTTATTTATTTTGACTCTTTCTAAACCTAGAAGAGTAAAAGCCCACGAGCGGCAGACCTTCGTCATTTTGTAAAAGCTGAAAGTTTTTCAGCTCATCCTCCCAACAGAGGTAGAAGCGATGGGAGACTATGAAGTTTGACTCATAGTGGCTTTAGCAGCTACCAGGTACCAAAGGTTAATTAATTGAAACATAACTTTCGTCATTTATTAGGGATATGTTATTTGGGTACCTATTAGAAGGTATTTTCCCAGTCGGCAAACAGTTTTGGCAGTTCCAACCGCCTGGCAGACAATCATTTTTGTGTGGACCCAGGGTCTCATGAAGTTTAATATTTCTGTTATTTAACAAAATATGCCAAAAGTTTTTATAAGAGTTGTAGGGTTGCTAAATAGGCATGTCCTAAAATATTTCGATGTATACAGTGTGTTCCAATAAACATTTTACTAACTTTACTAACCCGCCCCAATAATTTTTTTTTTTTTGGGACACTGCATACATCCATGTTTGTCATCAAGGAGTTGGAACTGTCAAAACTGTCTAGCGACTAAGGAAATATCTTTTAATAGATATCCAAGTAATACAATGGAGCCATATGAATAAAAGAAGCAAATGCTTATACTTATAACATTTGAAGTAAATGCTTTTGCTTCTAAGTATAAGCAAATGTCTTTGCTATATTTTTCTATAATGAGCATTTGCATAAACTTATATGCAAAAAGCATTTACTTCAAATTTTATAAGTGTAAGCATTTGCTTCTTTTTATTTATATGGCCTTTTTCAAAATAACAAAAATTAAATTTATTAACCTTTTGGTACCTGGTACCTGCCAAAGCCACTATGGGTCAAACTTCATAGTCTTCCCATCACTTCTATCTATGTTGGGAGCAAAGGCTGACAAACTTTCAGTTTTTACAAAATGACGAAGGTCTGCCGCTCACGGGCTCTTTGGAACTACAGCGTCATCCAAGTTAGGTGTTTGCCATTAGTAACTTTGTTATTGGTTAAAATACAAATTGTTTAAATTGACAAACTAGCATAATTTTTACCGATCTCTAAGACTAATAATAAATAAAAATGACAATTGTGTCTTAAGGGTATAGAGTAAAATAACTCTTTTTTTAAATGAAACACCCTGTATATTTTATCACCGTTCAAAAGATTTTTTAAAAAGTTTGAAACAATTGTTAAGTGAGATATATCTAGTTTTCAATAGTTTCGGCAAGACGCTCATCCTGAGGACTTTAATAGGAAAATAGCATTCTTTTATATTGTGTCACTCTTTTTATTTTTAAAAACATAATAACAAATATTATTTAACAGCAAACAGAGAAACAAAGTTAAAGTCAAATACGCCTTATTGTTGAAAAGAAGTAACATGTAACTCTTGGAAATTTTAGGAAGACAAAATGACTAATAGGAAGTCAAGCTGCAGTAAACGCCGTATTTTTAAAACTTTGTACCGGGTGTCCGGATTTTGTTGCAATTGCAGGGTATCTTGGTTATTATTAGAGCTAGAGATTTGCGGTTTTCGCGAACTGTTGCTACTTTTTGATGAATCTAAAGTAGACACTAAAATATTTTTATGGCCCTTATTTTTTTCATATTTTTGGACCTCCCTCGTATTTCAGTTGTCTTGTAACTTACAACAAAAATAAAAACTGATATTAGTATTAGTAGATATTTTGACGTAGAATGCAGTGGTGTAATTAGATTTTTAAAAAGTTTTATATTTTTGTTCATTAAATTATAGCTGATGAGAGCTTTTTAAAAATGTATAATACCAAAGACAATTGTAGTTCAGTTAGCTGAATTTATGAAGCGGCAAAGTATACGTGTTTACGTGTGTACTGATGGATACCCGCTTCATAAATGCCACGAAGCGAGCGTTCAAGCTGATGACCAAAAATTTAGCATTGTTTTGGGTGTCTATAGTGAAACTACAATTGTCTTTGATAATACTTAATAGTTTTTTTTAATGTTTATAGACCCTAAAATGTTTTTAATTTTAAAATTGAATTTTGCATAGTGGGCCATGATATAGACTTTATAAGAAAAAAATAAATTGAGCCCTCACTTCATACCTCAAAAACTAGGTCGTCAATTGTTTTTCCTTAACTTTAATCTTAAAACGCGTTAAAAATGCGGCTAGTTTTCCAATCTAAACAATTGTGTATTTTGACTTATACTATACCTAGTTACAAATGGCAAACACTTAAATTTAGATGATACTGCATATTTTCTTCAAGGTAAAAATAATAAAAAAAGATGTTAAAATGGAAATTAAAATATAGTTATTGTTGACAAAGTGCAGGGCACGAGAATTTTATTTTTAAAAATTAAAGATAGTGATTATAAGAAAATCAGAATCAATGTTAAATTAGGGAATTTTTTGTCATTTTTAGGTAGTATAGGAGTCGACTATATAAAACTGAGAATCAAAACTGACCAGTTTACAAAAAAGTGCTTTAACACATATTTTTAATAGCATAAAATTAAAATTATTAGTGTCAAAGTGGACTTAGTGAGCCACCAACCATCATCTTAAAATATTTATTAGTCCACGTGGCCCTGGTAAATAGGTTTTGATTTTACGGTATATTCTTAATTCAATTTGTATAGAGTTAAATTAATTGTTATTTAACAGTTTTTGAAATAATTAATTTTAAAAATTAAAATTTTTGATACAGGTACATTATAAAAAAGTGATAAAATTCCTTTAAACTTTGACAAACTGAAAAAATCAATTTTACCAGATAAATGATACAAGTCACACATTACCTAAGGTAAGGTTCCGTATGTTAACCAAGATTACCGATCGGTAAAGAGCGACTTGACAGCGGTTATACCGATGACATCGAAATGTTAAGAAACCGCGTTTCATAATCTAACCAGATTTCATAAACGGTAAGGTTACGGAACGTTACCTAAATTATGTCAGAAGTAATTTAGATAAGGTTCCGTATGTTAACCAAGATAACCGATCGGTAAAGAGCGACTTGACAGCGGTTATACCGATGACATGGAAATGTTAAGAAACCGCGTTTCATAACCTAACCAGATTTCATAAACGGTAAGGTTACGGAACGTTACCTAAATTATGTCAGAAGTAATTTAGATAAGGTTCCGTATGTTAACCAAGATTACCGATCGGTAAAGAGCGACTTGACAGCGGTTATACCGGTGACATCGAAATGTTAAGAAACCGCGTTTCATAATCTAACCAGATTTCATAAATGGTAAGGTTACGGAACGTTACCTAAATTATGTCAGAAGTAATTTAGATAAGGTTTCGTATGTTAACCAAGATTACCGATCGGTAAAGAGCGACTTGACAGCGGTTATACCGGTGACATCGAAATGTTAAGAAACCGCGTTTCATAATCTAACCAGATTTCATAAATGGTAAGGTTACGGAACGTTACCTAAATTATGTCAGAAGTAATTTAGATAAGGTTCCGTATGTTAACCAAGATTACCGATCGGTAAAGAGCGACTTGACAGTGGTTATACCGGTGACATCGAAATGTTAAGAAACCGCGTTTCATAATTTAACCACATTTTATAAATGGTAAGGTTACGGAACGGGAACCGAAAAACCCAAGAACCGTGGTTAACTTACGGAACGTCACCTTAGTATAGCCTTGTATATGAGTATACATACCAGTATAAAAAAGTATGAAATTTTAAATTTTCTCACATTATTATTTTAAAAACCGTTGCATTAAAAAGCGTTTTACCCTATACCATTTTTTAGAATGTACCTCAAAAATATACAGAATCTTCCATTTAAAACAAAAAATAACTTTGGTCTACTAAACTAAAGAGCCTGTATATCTGTAGGCGACTTTTCATTTTTTAAAGCACTGTATACAATCTTCATAGTCCAAAAAAGTTTGGGTAATTCATTGCAGGAAAATTAGAAAACCTGAAAATGATAACTGGTGCAAATGAACGTGCCATGTATTTTTTTTTTTTGTTGTAATATAGCAAAGTATAATAAGTATTATAGGCCTATTTCTGTTAAATTTATATTTTGTGTATGTTACAAATGTGTTTTTAAGACTTGGTAACAGTACTGTTATGTTTATATAAATGTTTTAAAAACAATTTTCCATAGATACTATAGTACAAAATAATGATGAAATCATAAATGCCTTTATTTATATTTTTAGAGCATGCCAAGTTTTGGTTAAACCATAGCTTTCTTAAAATATGAACCGTGAACTAAGAAAGGCAACGTTGCAAACAACACTGTACAGTAGGAATATTGAAATGAGTTCCTAATAGATTACATGGTAAATATAATTAATTTTTTAAGTGTTTTAAACAAAATATAGGTATTCATTTTTTTAGGATGTTTTAGACAACTTGTAGGTATAATTTTAAATACTGTAGTTGCCCTAAAAAGCAATAATGTGTCTGCAAAACTTATCAGGAACTTCTCTGCCTTATACAAATATATGGTAAAGACTTAAAAATTTTAAGTTGTTAGGATTTTTGTACCACTCTATGCATTTTTTGTGAACAAACCAAAGTAGCTTTTTAAATTTAACTAAACAATTTTTATTTAGTAAAATTTGCAATACTTAAAATGAATTGAAAGCATGTGTGTTAGGTTATAAATATAAAACGTTAATTCGTATTACATAAGATGCACTTTAAAATAACAAACGCTTTAAATTAGGTTTTCCACTATATCTACCCTAAAGCCGCAATAGGTAAATAATTTTTACAATATCTAAATATTTTTTGGTAAACTTACCAGTATATTTATGCGCATTAGTTGATAAAGTCCTTAGAATATTGCTTGGGGTATATATTTGTTTTTGATGCACTTTACATACTATTGATATCAAATTAAACCAATTTTTTAAAAACACACTTAGTTAATTAGTTGCCCGTAAAATATATTTGTTCATTTACCGTATAGGTACTACTTTTACTTTTAATAAAAAAACACTTACACACAATTATCCGGTCAATAGCGCACAACCAGGCTTTTCTAATTTCATCGTTTATGGGGAAATTAAATGTTGTTTAATATCCCTCTGTTTTAATATAACTGGGGTAATTCGTTTTGCAGCCCCAAACGCAACACGTTCGTGGCATAATGTACGCCGTACGCACCATCTATACGCGCACATTTAAATTTAAAAAGAACTATTGACATATTGGCACTGGTCCTATTTTTTAAATATAACAATAAAAACTTATTTTTTCTTTATATAATAAATATACGCTACGATTTAACTTTTTAAAAACAGAAAAACCTTTTAGGCAATCGTTTACACTTGTTTCTGTTTACTTCTAAACTTTACTTGACATTCCTACTGTGCTGTGTTGCCAGATTTCCTCCTTCACGGCTCATATTTTTAAGAAGGCTGTGGTTAAACCTTTATTTAAATAAGTGATTTTTTTGTGACAGTTTAAATGTTAAGTTGATTACGATATATTACTATTTTTGTAACAGTATACTATTTAAAACAAAATATACATGTAATTTTATATCTTGGAATTTTTGTTTTAGTATTTTATAATATACAGTTTGTCCCAAGACAGGCGTTACAATAAGGCAAATGAGAAATGGATCAAACATTTTTGAATTTTTAAACAGCATTTTGGGAAAACTGTGGTAGGAGAGCCCAAGAGGGGATTTTGAGATTTACTACAACGCGGCAGATTAATATACTGGAGGATACCTTCTACCCGGTTAAGTAATATGTGCCCCGTATACAGGGTCGATTGTAAAAAACAAAAATATAGCCATCAGAAATTTTCGAGCGCGTCAGATTAAGATAGTGTTCTGAATCACCTCGTATTAAAACACGGCCTTCGTTTTTATACCTTTATTAACAATGGAACGTAACTATGGTTACAACAACGACAAAATCTTCACTTGTCAATGTCTCGAAGTTTACAGTACAAAAGTCGAATCTATACTAATTGATCAGAGGTTTCCCGTCGCCCTTTTATAGTATGGTGGAAGAGTAAAGAATGATCTAGAATATACGAGAAATATAGTGAAAATTCCATAATACAGGATATGGCATAAAAGTTCTTAATGGATAATTCGGGCGTTTTCGGACACCTTCGAAAGTGATGAAAGAACTTGGAAGAATTAAGGTAAATTATTTAAATAAATTAACTAAGTAAATTAAATGATCCTAACTTTCTAAAATTCTCTAACCTAAACACATTTTTGAAAGTCTGTAACATTGCCCCCTTCCAAGTTTTGATCGTCTCGATCAAGTATCTTCACTGTCTTGATAACGGCTTAGCCTTTCTAGATGTACTACTTTCATCTTTGCCTGTGGACTCTTCTGTATACGGTAAACCAGATCATTAAACCGTGTCACCACTTTATATGGTCCCTCCCATGACTTCCGTAGTTTCGGTGAACGCCCCTTAGTTCTTCTCGGATTGTATAACCAAACTTTTTCACCGACGACAAATCCCTGATGGTTAGCTTTCAAGTCATAGCAGGATTTCATACGGTCACTTCCTTTTTGTAACTTGGTACGCACCTCTTCATGTATCTTCTGTAGCTGTTTACTAAGTTGACTTACATAGTCTTCTGCTG
Source organism: Listronotus bonariensis (assembly GCA_014170235.1). Taxonomy (NCBI): domain Eukaryota; kingdom Metazoa; phylum Arthropoda; class Insecta; order Coleoptera; family Curculionidae; genus Listronotus; species Listronotus bonariensis. The sequence continues at coordinate 243,001 of JACEGR010000587.1, forward strand.
GTTCTTCATTGGTGGAAGGTCGTCCTGTAAGCAAGTCAACTGGAAGGCATATTTCCGCTCCGAAAATGACTTTTGCAGGTGTTTCGGCAGTAGTTTCGTGAATTGCGGAGCGGTATGCTAATAAAAACGGCTGTATACAGTTATCCCAGTCACTTTGTTGGTCATTTACTTTAATTTTTAGGAGATTACAAAGGTTCCGTTCAAAGTTTCTACCTTGATCGGAATGTATTTCTCTTGGTACTCCATAGCGACAAATCCATTGTTGAAATAGTACATCTGCAACAGTCCGAGCTTCTTGATTTGGTATTGCGTAGACTTCCGGCCATTTACTGAAGTAATCCATCGCTACCAAGATATAGCGATTCCCGGATTTACTAACTGGAAATGGTCCTGCTATGTCTATGGCAATTCTTTCAAAAGGTGCCCCTACATTGTATTGCTTCATCTTGCCATGGCTTCGTGTTTTTGGTCCCTTGCTGGAAGCGCAGTCCTTACACATTCTGCACCAGTCTTTTACGTCGGCACGACTTCCCAGCCAGTAGAACCTTTCTCGAACCTTTTCAAGAGTCTTCATAACTCCGAAATGGCCACCTCCTAGACCATTATGCAAGGCTTGCAATACTTCAGAAATCCTTTTGGTTGGTAGGATTATCTGATGTTTATGGATTTTGCCATCAGAACTTTTCCAGACCCTTTGTAATAGGCCATCTTTAATAACCAAAGAGTCCCATATGGCCCAGTACCCTTTATGTTTTGGAGACTTTGAGGCTATTTTCTGATATTGTGGCCTTTCTGAATTTTCTGTCTTAAGTTTGACAATGTCTCCAAGATCTGGATCTTCTAGTTGTTCTATTGCCAAGATCTTGGGGTCCCATTCTTGAGAGCACTGGAAATCGTGTTCTTCGGCAGTGAAATTTATCAGGATCTTCATGTTCTTCTCGTCTGCTGCAGTGTTTACAATCGTCCGGGCAAGGTCGTCTTGATAAAGCGTCAGCATTCTTATGGTTCAGTCCCCTTCGATGTTCAATTTTGAAATCATATTCTTGAATGCGTTGTAACCATTGTGCTATTTGACCTTCAGGGTTCTTGAACTGAAGCAACCATTTAAGTGATGCATGGTCCGTTCTCAGTTGGAATTTCTGGCCATACAGGTATTTATGAAAATGCTCCAGGGATTTAACAATAGCCAAAAGTTCTTTTCTGGTGACACAATAATTTCGTTCAGGTTTGGAAAGCGACTACTTTTTCTTGGCCATCTTGTATCTATGACAAATTTCCACCAATTGAAGTATTGCTTGCATCAGTATCCACAATAAATGTTTGATTTGGTTGTGGATATGACAACACAGGAGGATTGCAAAGGGCTTTCTTTAGATGTATGAAAGCTGTTTGACAATCTTCAGTCCATTCATAGCTGTTGTTGTTTTCCGTAAGACGATGTAATGGTCTCGCAATATCGGCAAACCCCTGTATGAACCGTCTGTAGTAGGTACACAATCCCAGAAAACTTCTAATCTCATGCTTATTCTTTGGTATAGGCTAGTTCTGGATAGCTTCTGTCTTCTATGGATCGGTTCTTACTCCATCTTCTGTAATTATATGCCCCAGGTACTTGACTTCTTTCTGGAACAGGTGACATTTCTTTGAGCTAAGCTTCAGCTGGGCGGATCTAAGCTTTTGAAAAACCTCTTCAACATTTTTCAGGTGGTCATCAAATGTCTTTCCAAGAATTATTATGTCATCCAGGTATACTAAGCATGTTTTCCAAGTTAGTCCCCGTAGTGTTAACTCCATCAAAGGTTCAAATGTAGCAGGGGCATTGCATAGTCCAAAGGGCATAACATTAAATTGCCACAGTCCGGTCCCGGTCGAGAAAGCGGATTTTTCCTTGTCTTCCGGATGAAGTTCTACTTGCCAATAGCCACTTTTTAAGTCTAATGTGGAAAACCATTTTGACCCC